>JANAVB010010792.1:6659474-6868022 GCA_029216955.1 Iris pallida
TGGTTATTCTAGGTCAAAATAGTACTATGGTATCAACACACAAGCAATCTAGGGTGTCCTAATTGGGAATGTAAGGGAACAACAACCATCAAGGTTGTAAGGGTTGTCTACCATCCTATATAAAAATTAGTCATTAACAAACAACTGAGAAATTATTAAAAGGTTACTATTCCATAAAATGGTAATAATTAAAAATTTAGGCACAACAAATCACAAATAGATTTTTGTCTTGACAAGATCTAAGTTGATCAATTTAGGATAAATCAAAATTTGGGCAAGATGGGGAATCAATGAAATCAAGTATGAGCACGAGCATCCAATGATGAAGATCCAGGTCATAATTAAATTTAATTCAACTGGATACGAATACGAGGTTCATAGGCGATAAAATAATTCTAAGGAGAATTGTCAAGGCTGTTACGGATAAGTTTTCTAGGGCAAGTTTAACTATGTCTCCATCCACGTAGATTAATATGAAAAGCGAACCAAAACGCAATAGGTTGATCAGACCATCATACGTCGGTTCTGATTAGACAATATGTTAGTGGGTGCGCACCCAATAAAATATGTCATGATCAAGCTCGAAAAGGATAAGCTTGTAAAACTAAGGATAATTAGCAGCATAAGATATAAGTAAGGGTGGTAGTGATGAACGAAGATACATAGTCCAGATTCTTAACTAAATGGGTCAAGCAATCAAGATAAGGTACAAGGTTAAGCATTTAAGGAATCAAGCAGAACATCATCACATGTCGGGTCGAAAGAATTGAGTCAAGGCTGGATCTCTAATTGAAATCAGGAATAATTCAGTATCATGGTAGAGGTTATAGTTTAGCCATTTGACCAGAAAATCATATCAAGAAAATAGAGTACAAGGAGACGGGTTTTAGTGGGACATGATATACCAACACGAAGGTGAGTTTGTCTAGGTCTTGTATATAAGATTTGTTGGAGGGTAACAGCTAGTATTACATTCCGAATGTCAAGGTCACGATAAGGAACGTCAAAGGATCTCAAATAGAAAGTGGGGGTTCAAGAGGTGGTAAATAAATGCACAAGATAAGGAAGATCAAGTTAATCATCTGTTTCTGATACCCTTAAGTTCATCTGGTCATAACTTGCCAATCGTATCCTTACCTCACCAGTCTCCATATAAAATTTCACCTTTACCTAAGCCTTTACCATGACTACCGTAGCCAATTTTCGATTTCCAAACATTACTCATGAAGCATAGCCTTCACATTTAGGAATCAACATTAACAATTTATTTAAATTTCCAAATTCTTTTACCTTGTCTTAATTTGGCCCGAAACCTCTAAATCCCATTTACAAATTCCTTGAACTTGTTCAAATGGTTCTCCTCGTGTTATTTAATTTAAATACCTTTAGGCCTTACAAAACTTATCCTCCATCATAAAATTAACTTCCATATTTTCTTCGACATACACCTTTGAATATTATTCTCCCAAAAAAAATCCACAACAATCTCTAAATTTATATAACTTTATGTTTCCTCTATCCCTAGTCATTTTCTTGCAATATCTTGTTCAATATCCTTATTGAATGCAATTAATTTCTCTTTTCCATTACTAACCTTCTACATAGCCTTAGGGTAAAACTTCCCAAGAATCAATAACCAGAGTTTCGAGGTTCTCAAATCTAGATTGACTTTGAATATCCTCATCAGTTTGAATACACCTATAAACTATCTCAAAATCCTAAAATCTTCCCAAGTGTGATTGTTTCCAGATTGGTAGTATACATCTCTTGATTCTATTCAAGACCTTTACCACATTTCTATCTCAAGGTTTCAATATTGAACACTCCACATTTTGATTTCCTCTAGATCATCATATAATAATCAGTTATGTCTCCTTTGAGCTACATGATTCACATCACTTCTTCGGTCTTTCCGAGGCAGAAGATATAAAGATTCAAGGGTTTCGAGGAACATCTGGTAGGGATGATAAGATATGGGTGATTGGTATAATTAGACAGAGTTTAAGATAAGAAGAAAATAAGAATACAAGAAAATAATGGCAAGAAGGAATAATGAAGATCTGTTCTTTCTCATCTGTTCAAACGAGATGAACCCATCAAGCTCAAATTCAATAGCAAGAAATGAGGGTGAATCCAAACAAGAGGACAAAGGAATTCCACTTGAAGATCAAAATAAGTTTCTCAGGGGTCGTCCCAGGAATCTCCCAAAGAATCCTAAGTGTGATTGAGTGCCTTGAATTTGAAAATATTAAATATAAAATTAAAATCAACAACTACAGAATTTTATCAAAATTATCAACTAATACCATGATTCAAAGTTCTACAATGAATCCACCAAAATCAAATTCAAATCAAGGAAAAAAAGGTGAATCAAAATAAGGGAAGGGGAGTTTAAATCAGAGTTCAAAATGAGATTCTCAAGGGTCATTCCAGGAATCTCTCAAGAAATCCTAACAGTGATCGAGTATCCTCTCATCCTAACATCTTAATTTCTATATCCTATAGCAGGCTCATAGTAGTACAACTAAGTCGTTGCGCTACTACAAAATCGTACTAATGTGAATCTCGACCTGCATGGGCCACCACTAAAAACGTGTCACGACCCGCACCCTAGAGTAAGGGCACGAGACGTGGGTACGTCCAGCCTACGCCGCAGTGTCGGCAGTAGAACGATGTCCTAGGTCACAATATCTAACAATATAATGCTAAACAGTTTATACTCTCCGAATGGGGGTGACATAACAGGATATATCTCAATCACATCTAAGGTAGAATACGATAAGATAGAATGATATGAGAGATAAAAATCTCAATCCACAAGAAATACAAATAGAGAGATAAAGCTAAGTGTCTAAGATAAACTCAACAACATCCAATAATATAACTCTAAATACAACTCAAAGTAAAGAATATACAACTCAACTCAAAGACAAGAAAATAATATAAGCCTATCTAGGGTGCATCAGCCTCTACAGCTAAGGGATTCGGCTGGCAGTCCGGATCACAAGTGTCCTCTAGAGCTGTCCCATAGAAGGTATCTAAGCAGGCCTCCTTCTCGTCCTCTGTAATATTTTCAACAGGTCCAGTCAGGACAGGAACGAGCACAATACATCTCAATAGTTCATAGCAGGTTAGAATATATAATCATACAGTAAAGTAAGATACAGGAACTAAAAGAAAGTACAGGATGTAAACAAAGAAAGCTGTAATGGAAATATATACTGTAAATAGAGAACTATCAGTGGCTAGTGAGTCAGAGTACAATATAAACATGTGAATGGCATAGGAGATTCTGATGAGACACTACGGAGGTGATCAGGTGAGATACTACTTGGATATTATTCACATGTCTACTTCTACTCCCCCGTACCCCCAATCAATACACAAGGATCCAGTCAGGTTATGTTATGATTCCATGCAAAGGCCCACAAGGGATGATACATGGAGGGCCCATAAATGGCTGATCTGGAAATGCCCATAAATGGGTGATTCAAAGAAGACTCTGTGATTATGAGAGTACATGTCACAAGTGATCAATGAACCGAGAAGCATAGTGATACACCATATAAGTGAAACGCACAGAACATGTAATATACGATGCTCCCTGAAGGGATAACATCTCAAGAAAGGATCCATATAGTATTAATCCGTGTGACCAACGTGACAGTATCAAGTAAAGTAATTTAAAGCAGAAAAATAATTCTAAACAAGATATAAAATGATCAGAGAATGTACTCGTCTGGTATCTGAGTGTCCAAGATGAAAGTACTGTCCGAGGAGTGGTGTCTGGCTCCTATTTAGAACAGCACAAGTCACAACAAGACCAGAATGGTAAAAAGATGCACTACAATGCATTCTACATGAATCTAGGTCAATTTAGGCCAAAGTCAACTCTTGGTCAACTCTGGTCAGCCCTAGAAGTCAAACTAGGTCAACTATGGTCAAACTAGGTCTAACAAGTCTAAACTAGGTCAAACAAGTCTAAACTAGTCTGAACAAGGCTAAACTAGCCTATTCTAGTATACCAAGTCCATACAACCTATACAACATAAGTCAACCAACATCATACAACCTATATTGCATCTAGGCCTACACATGGAAATCATAGAAATCATATATATATATATATATATATATATATATATATATATATATATATATATACATACATATAGGCTACCTATATGTATACCACACATGCATATATATAATACATATATACTAGTACACACACATGTTAATATATATGATACCTACCTATATACGTAATATACTTAGATGCATATTACATACATATACATATTTATATAGATTACATTATATATATATATATATATATATATATATATATATATATATATATATATATATATATATATATACACAGGAAGATAGAAGATAGAGAGTGAGTGTGTGTATGTGTGTGTCAAGAGTGAACTGTGAGTGAGAGAGAGACTTAGCTATAGGGGGGTGTGTGTGTGTATCAATGAATGTGTGTGTGGCAGAAAATAGAGTATGTGAGAGCTGTGAGTGAGAGGACTGAACCTGTGTGTGTTAGTGAGACACTTGTGTGTGTATGAGTGATGGCATGAGGGTGTGAGTGAGTGAACTGTGTGTTAGATGATAGGAAAAATGTGTGTGTATGTGTTGTCAGTGAGTGATATTAGGAAAATCAGTGAGTAGCTCAGCAGTGTAGCAAGTGTCAATGTGTTTCAGTCCAGTGGACAGTAGGATGTGTGTGTATGGGATAGTTGACAGGTTTAGCTAGGGAGTGTGTCAATGCTTGTGTATGTGAGAGTGAGTGAGTGATGTGTACAGTCCAATACTGGATAGTGAGTGTACATGAATGAGTGTGTTGCTAAACAGCGAAGAAAAGGAAAGGAAACCAATTCATGTTTTCAGTTTTCAGTCCCAATGGTTTGAAATCCCATGTTGAATCCAATTAACCACCAAATCAACCCAAATTCGACACACAAGTAGATTACATATAGGAGAACCATATTAGGGACTTAAACATATAATTAATAACATTTAAACTAGCTAAAAGGAATGCCAAAATCCCAAATTGAAAACTGGAAAAATGCTGAGAATATAACATGTATCAGATTTTTAGGGAATTTGGAAATTGATAAATAAAAACATGTTAGATTGTACAATAAATGGTTGGTAATGTAAATATAACTTGTGTTCATGTCTCAGAGCCCAATGCGTGTCCACCACACACGACACAGACGTGTCCACATACAATCAAACACAAATCGAGCACAACGGGTACTGCACAGTGCACTGTCTCGTGCACAAGTGCACGCGTGTCGTGCACCCGACACAGGCCAAACCAGGCCTCGTGCTCACCAACCTAGGTTCGCCTAGGATAGGTCTTCGTGTCCATCACCCTGATTCGTGTCCTAGTACGTCGTGTCCAGAATTCTAGGGCCGTATCAGTGGCGACTGAACGCGTGGCGTGTGTCAGTGAAATACCAGTGCACGAGCTCGTGCTCGCTCGACACGACACGGGGACACATGAGACTTGACACACATGGTGTCAGTCATTGCCCCATCGTGTCCAGTGAGTGTCACGTGTCCACTGCTGTGTCCAAGGCACAATCGCCCCCGAGCAGCAGGGGAAACGCACAGCTCGCGCGCGCGTGTGCACCCGCGTGTGCACGTTTCCAAACTGACACGACACGACACCAAATCAATCCCAGTACAACAGAAATCGATAAGCGAGACAAAAACATAAATTCCTATTCAAAAACTTTTCTAAAAACAGATCAAAATGCCCTTTGGGGCATTTCATCAAACACCTATACTAGTGGGCTGATACGTGTCCATTTAGGACACGAAATGGACACAAAATCCTATAGAAATCTAGGGTTAGCTAGGGGACACTTAGATCTAGGTCAATATGCAATAATAACAGCATCTAATATTGAGTTTTAGGAATTTACCTATTGGTGTCACAACTCCTCAAAAAGCTCCAAAAAGGGGGTGTCTCCTTGCTCCCCAAACTTCACCAAATTGCTATGAAACTGAGAATAAGATATACCAACAGCAAGAAAACCTAAATTAAAACCTATTACAATTTGTTTGAGGGAAAAAAGAATTAATTTAGGTTTTCTATGAATTAATGAAGTTGGTACATACCTCTCTTTCCAAATGAACTTTCCTAAAGAGGCTAGCCCTAATGGAAGAGGGTATTTATAGGATAGGATTCCCTAGGCTAGGTGGCCGGCCAACTAATGGATTAGAGTTAGGGTTTGACAATAGCTAATGGGTTGGGCTTAGTTAAAATTAATGGTTCAAAACCATAAGTCATGGCTTATGACTAAAAGTCTTTCTATTCTAACTTGAGTTTAATGGCTAACCATGGGTTAACTCTAGTCTAACTAGGGTTACATAACCTAATCAAGTCCAAACACAACTAGGGTTAGCTTCTAGGTTAGTCTACCAAGTCAATGCTAGTCAAAGTCAACCTAGTCAACCATCATTCAAATAATTCCAAAATAAATCCTAAAAATTCCCATAAATTTAAATAAATTATAATAAATTCAAATAACCTTAAAAATGACAAAAATACCCCTATACTAGAAATGATAAATAAAATACCCTAATCACATGGCTAGGCTCTAGGTCACTTATCTCTAGTGTTACACTAGCAAAACACCAAATCACAAGTCATATTTTTAAATAGTTTAAAAATGATTAAAATCACAAAAAATCATAATATGAAGTAAATATCAATAAATAATAATTATAATTACAAAATTTCAAAATTACCCTCATTTGGAAAACTGGGTGTTACAAAACTAACTATGTCACGACCCGCACCCGTTTTTTTTAAACGGATACGAGACGTGTCCAAGCCAGCCTACGCCGCAGTGTCGGCGGTATAACGCTGTCACGGCCATGAAGATCAAAATCACAAATAATGCTCATTCACATAATTAATTTAATTTACCAAGATCACAAGTTTTATATTTGTAGAAAAATATAAACTTGTACAAATAAATGAATGACTACAACTCAACTATCTATCTAGTCTCTAGGCTTTTGTCTGCAAGTATTCCCGTCACTTCCCAAGCTAAGTGAATCCACGGCTAACCTAAAAATGTTGGTTTCCAGTCAGGAATGGAACGAGCACAATTTACTGAATGCAATTTCAAATAAAGAAAATAACTATAAAACAAAGGTTAGACATCAATCATGAGTTTTAAAAATAAACAGTAAATACGGAAAACTAATAGCAAATAATAGACACAAAACACTTTTCCCAACTGTTAGAAGTACCTTTGATATGTGATCGGTCTCGGGACAATTATGCGACACGGTCTACACGGTCTAAAGTTACACGGTCTACAGTTATACGGTCTACAATTACACGGTCTACAGTTACACGGTCTACAGTTACACGGTCTACAGAAAATATTACAGTAAAGAAACACTGTCTACAAAATAATAATCACGATCTATACAGTTTAAATGCAGAAATAATCACGGTCTACACTGTCTACTTTGCAATAAATAAATCAATGTCTACACTGTCTACTTTGCAATAAATAAATCACTGTCTACACGGTCTACAAGAATTAAATGCAATAATAAACATGGTCTACACGGTCTAAGGTCAGATCACACATCCTTGGTACTTCTCATTCCCGACTCAACAATTTATAATAGAAAATAATCACATAACCAATGGCCAATCAATGAAATATAGTGAAAATCAATATCGAAATGCAGACAATAAACTGTACTCGCCTGGCGTCCTGAGCTGATGGCACGGGTCAGACTCTAAATCGAGGTCCAAGTGACCTATGTTATAAATTCACAATGTCAAATAATTGAAAATAAATCAATAGTGTTCCTATCTAATTATCTCCTAGGTTTCTAGTGTCTCGTTTTGTACCCTACCCCCAAATTGAGTTGGTCTCCCAGCCCAAGGTGTATTCTCCTACAAACCTATGTCATTACTCTATATGTTGCCCTTACCTTTTTGAACCCATGCTAAGCTACATGGTGCCATAGTGATGGCACAGTCAATGAGGTTATCCTGGTACCTTCCTGCACCCTGGATATTTAACATGGGGGTCATCCAAACCTGGGTACATATTACTGGGTTCCACAAAACCAGGTTTGCTCAACAGTTCATTGGGAGCCCTCCTATTCTATGGTGCTACTCTGCTAACATTTCCTTGTACCAGTATTAACACCCCCCCCCCCACATGTATGCTGAACAGAGCTACTTTAAGTCTACTGCAACTGAATGCTTAGCTATGACCTGCTTTAGGGTCCATGAACTCGGGTAGGGAAGGACTACAGCACTGTCTTCAGATGTTTTCTAGGAGGTGGACTCAAAGCTTCCTTATGGTTTGCTCCCTAAAAGAGGGTTGCCTGTAACAACTCACAAAGATTTCTTTTAAGAAAACCAATTCAACTTGGATGTTTCACCAGAAGTTTATGTAATAGAATCTGTCCCTCCATCTCTTCATGTAGATAACCCTACATAATCCTGAGTCCTTGCTAGGCTTGTGTATCAGGAATTCTAAAGTGATATGGACTTGATAACCCACATGTTATGCATCATGCTTCCCAGGAATTAGGATTTGTAGGTATCCAACCTTATATGCTCCTGGGTTTACTCCTGCTGTTAGTGTCTAATATGTCACCTAGATGTCTACCCTCCAGTTATAACCAGGGTCCATACCCTGCTTGGCAGTTCCAGGAATTAATAGCAGGGCTGACCCTAAATATCTTGGTCATGACCAACTGACCAAGAGTTATTCATGTGAACCTGAGTATACTGGTTTCCCACACCTATACTCTGGTGTTAATCCAGTTACCAGGTCTTCCTGATACCAGGTGGCTTCTTGCCATGGTTAGGGGGGCTCGAAATTTAGTTTCACCCAAGAGCATTAGTCCTCCTTCTGACTGAAAGGTAATGTTCATACCAAGTCCCCTTGATATCAGTTTCCCCTTCCCCTACCTGATTATCCCCTGGTTTAAAAATACTGCATCTGTATTCATGGTACAAGTCACATTTTTGATTAACAGTTTAGGTGTGTCAGGGAACTGTATACTGGTACAAGCCTAGGACCTAGGAATTTATATGGAAGACTACTTCCAGGATTTGCAACTTCCTGTCAATGCACAGGTCTAGGCTTGGGGAGTCCTGTCATGATATGGTGCCTATGGTGTCTAGATGATTTAGACTTCACATTCACCATGTGCCTGTGTATACTGGAAACAGGATGTACATCTATATTGATACAGGGACAGTCCCTGTTCTCAGAGATACTTAGATTATCACATTAGGATAAATGGTGGAAGAATGTATCATGATCCTGATTCAAGTGAAGGTCATATCATTCTTGGGTTTCCTGTTACACCAATCACCAGGGACAGATTTCGATGGTGTGTGGTTTAGTGCATCTGCCATAAGAGTTTTACCCTTTACTGCCTGGGAACCTATTTGAGAATTTCTACAAACACCTACCTATATACCAAATGTCCCACAACTTCAGAATATTAATCGCTCGAGAGGGAAAGAGGTATACCTGTTTGCGAACTCAAGACTTTGCTAGGAGCTCTACTCGATCTTGGTGACAGGATTATGTGGTTTATCTAGGGTTTTTAAGGAGATTGCGGGAGTACTCATCCTATATTTATACACATACAAAAACTTGATTGTGATAGGAATAGGTTTCCAGGATTCGAATGATTTGAATCCAAGTTGATCCTATCTGATGTCCCAGGAAATCAAATATTGATTTGGTTTGGAGATGCAAAACCCCTCGAGTTGTTTGCAGAGTTTTAAATTTGAAAACTTACAATGAGGTCCCTGATTAATAGGGAAATTGCATAGGCCACTCCTTCTCTATATATATATGTATATATATACAACACCACACATATGTGTATCAAAATAATAGCCAAGTGGCTAAAAATCAGATGGTGTTTAATCATATAAACTAAAATAACAATTATAACAGATATAAATAAAATAAAATAAAATAAATAGATTGGGGCTTACAAACTAGAATCAAAGTACAGTAATTGACAAATATATGAGAGAACTATCAGAGAATGTACTCGCCTGATACTCTGAAAAGAGTAATATAATATCAGATGTCTGCACCGGAGTCACAATATCCTAATATAGAGCAGTACAGGTTTATGTGTTTAAAATAAGACCAATGAAGTTTATGATGCAATCTACATGATTTCTAGGTCAATCTAGGTCAAGTCAACTCTAAGTCAAACCTGGTCAACTATCTAGGTCAAACTAGGTCAATTACACTAGTCAACTAGGCCAATCCTAGTCCAGACAAGTCTCACTGGGCCTAACCAAGCTTATACTAGCAACCAAGCAACAATCACCAAGCCACAAGCATCACACATTATATATATCATATATATAAATACACATGGCTATACTACAATATGAATACATTATATACATATCTATTCATAGGGAGAGAGCAATTGTGAGTGCCAAAGTACAAGGTGAAAGTGTGTGTGTTGAGACATAAGGCAAGGCAATACAAGGTCACCTGCATACATTACTTGGATATGTATTTCATTTTACATTTACACTATGTATACAATACTAACATTCACCACATCTTGCATATCTATATGGCTACATGGGTATGTATACATAGATGCTTGCATTATCTATATAGTTACATAGATGCATTTAGAGATAGGTATACACTTTTACACACATTCATATAAGGATACATATATAGATAGTTACATGGGCATATATACATAGGTACAAACATAGGTGTATAGTTTTAGTATACATTCATGATCTTGACAATTACTTTGCATATAAATGTACATTCATACATACTTGTATAAATAGATAGGTACTTAGACCTATTCATACACATTCCTATATGCATAGATTCATGCACAGCCTTCACATTACACTACATGCACATAAACTTGCATACATAATCCCATTCTCAGTTCATGTTATACAATAATTTCAGGTGTATATTTCAAACTCAGGCTTAACATGGTTAAAGTGGAATCTCAGGTTAACTGATTACAATCCAGTTATCACTTGAACTTTCAAAACTCATTCAGTCCTAAAATATTAAAATCTCAGGTTAACTACAGATTTGAATTAAGTGTCAAGTTATGGTGTCATAGGGTGAAATGTGTGTCAAGTGAAGGGTGTCAAGGAGTGTGTGCACAGGGGTGTAGCAGGACAGTTGCAAATTTCGAACAATAGAATTGGGGCAATAGAATTGGGTCTGCTATCTGAGCTTCAAACAAGGTAGTGGATAATCAATTTGGAAAGGCTAAGCTAAGGAAGGGCTTTACAAGGTAAGGTGGATATCTGTTCTCATCTGGTCACACCTATACCAAGGATCAGAACATCTATCACATCTAACCACTCTAATATTCACACACACAACACAAACTGAACCTTGCTCGACCCAGTGTCAAGTGTGTCCACACAAGTGTCCAGAGAGGTAGTCTGGGAGTGTCCAAATGTCTAAACAGTAACCAAAAGTGTCATAAACAAGTGTCTTAAATAGGTATCAGACCTGTGCATAGACAGGTCCTCATACAAGTGTGTCGGGATCCATAGGACACGTTGTGTCCAACACTTAGGTCGTGTAGGTGTGTCAACCTGTAGACTAGGTGTCCACGTGTCTACAAGGATTCAAATCGTGTCCAAACAGAGGGGTCGACACAGTAACAGTTGACAAGTACGCACTGCATCGTACTGCCATTCCTCCCGGAATTGGACACGACACAGTCCACAAGAGGACACGTGGTCGTGTCCCCACTTAGTCTAGGTATAGGTGAACGTGTCTAAGAGCCTGCACCAAGTCGGGGTCGTGTCGTGTCGTGCGTATTAGTACGTATCAGAGAGCAAAAATGCGTGCGTGTGCTGTGTTGTGTGATCCAGTGCGAGTGAGATTTCTCACAATCTACTCGATGGTTTCTCCTCAAATTTTGTGTGCGTGCTGTCAGTGTTTGCCCCGTCGTGTCCATTAATTTTTGTGTCATATGAATCAGTGTCGTGTCCGCTAGGACACCCAAGCAGCAGGGGAGCCGTACGAGCCCCGTACGGTGTCTCGTACTGCGTGTCCAAGCCTTAAAACCGTATCCAAACTTACCTAAAATCGACTCAGTCAGTTTGGGTTATAATATACACATGTTAGGCTACACATACATGTAATTAGTTTTGAAAATTACCAAAATCCATTTCTATGTGATATTTCATCGAACACGCATTTAAATACACTGATACGTGTCCGATACGGACACGAAATGGACACAAGATCCTACCAAAGTTGGGCTACACCTAGGGGGACCCTAAATGAATGCATCTATGGAAAGAAATTGGAAATTTATTAGGGTTTATAGGGTTTTACCTATTGAGTGTTCAAACTCAATGTAAAGAGCCTCGACTTGATGTCTTCCTCGATTTGCTACGGTTCAAACATCCTCAAACCTCGCTAGCAAGCACCCACAAGTCTTCTCTAATGTTGAGGATGATGACGCAATTGATTTGACTTAATTTGGGCTCAATTTGGATTAATTGGGAGAAGTTTAGGGAAGAACAAAGTAGGGTTCTTCTAGGTCTTTAAAAAAGAGGCAAGGCTTCTTAGTGTGACACTTATAGGAAGGGGGGCTTGTATGGCTGTTGAAATATTAGGGTTTGGGTTTTAGATGAGTGGTTGAGGTTCTTCCACCCAATTCCAAGCCTTCCCATTGGTTCAAGGCTTCTTTTTACAAATATCTTAAAAGGAAAATATCCTACCTAGGAATATCTAGATATTACTAACCTTGGCACTTAGTAGGAATGATCTAACCATGATTCTAACCTCAAGACTAATCTAGGTTAGGTTAAACTTCTAGGTTAAGGCTTAACTAAAAGATTAGCACAATATTTAATTAATCAAAATTACAATTTCATAAAATTGTCAAAATGACCAAAATACCCCTAGGCTAAAAAGTTGTAATTAGTCATCCTAATCACATGGCTAGGCTCCCTTGGTCATGGTTAGTCTCTAGGCTTAGTAAAACTAGGGTTTAACTAGTTAACCATCAAAATCGCAATTCAATATTTTAAATAGTTTTAAAATTGATTAAAAATTACCAAAAATCACAATATGATTTAAATATCATTATTAAATTATTATAATCACAAAATTTCAAAATTATCCTCATTTGGAAAACTGGGTGTTACAATCCGGATCAGGAACAATTTGTTTACTCCGGTCTTTTTCGCGTACAATTTCAGCTTCTTCCACAACGTCTTCGCATGCTCAATATTGGCAACGTGGTTGTACATGTTCTCGTCAATGAACTGCCACATGTACCCACACACCTGTATATGTTCAAAGTTTTAGTCCTCATCGGATTTGTCACTGGGCTTCTCGGACGCAAATACTGGAAGATGCAGCTTCTTGGCGAACAATAAATCCTTCATCTTGCTTCGTCAATAATGGTAGTTGGTACCGTTTGGGTTCACCATGTGCACCGACTTCGCATCCATCTCTGCTTCCTGGTTTGACTGCCAACTCCTGACACTTCTTTGAACCTAAAGCTCTGATACCACTCTGTTGGAACGAAGCGCAAAAACCGTTCCCCCAAACCAGAAAGTCCTGCGAGAGAACCGAGCAAAAGCACACAAACCAAAATGCCAACACAAATCGCAGACACAAAGATTTTTGACGTGGAAAATTCTTGCAGGAAAAATCACGGGACGATCAGAGTCCAATCCTGAAGATCCTCCATTAATGGAATAAAGAGAATACACCCTCTACAAGCTCCTTCCGATCCAACACGGATCACCACAACTCACTTGAAAGAAGAGAATTTTGATTGCGGACTCTGAAGAACAAGTGATGTCAAAAAATTATTCGAAGCAATCTCTCCTTCACAATAGTCCTTAATCCTCTCTCTCTCTCTCAAATATTGTAAAACACTATTATTTTAAGATGAGTTTTGAACTAGCATGCATCACCTTTTTATAAGCCCTTGGTAACCCATACATAGAAGGTCAATATATATATGAAAATCCAATCATATATTTTTTTATCATATATATATTCCAAAATAGGATTGATGCACTCCTCGAGCTTCTCCGACACACGGATGGCGCTCGTCGCACTCCGGGGTATTCTCCACATAGGTTGGAAACCCCACCCACTTCAACAAGTTCGTCCCTAGTTTGTTGACGACCATTTTTAAATTGATGTTGCTAGTTGTCGCCAATACGTCACTCGTAATAAGGCATCACAGAGTAGTCGCCTTGTCGTCTCTATCCAGTTATCGTCGATTCGTCAAATGTAAGTTGGTTGAGCGACTACAACGACGCTTGATTTCTTGACGTTGTTTTCATCGTCCAGCTGTCGCTTTTTTTTTATGACGGCCTGGCGAAAGATCTAGACATCGCTTTATAGATATATAATTTTAGTAACTACATAGGCATTAAGATCGTTGAATCTAGTATCTAACCTCTTGAGCAAGTAAATGACCATGGGTATGGGGGATGAAGTTCTACGAAATTGAATTAGACGAAATATTTATTTATTTATTTTAGCTATTAGTAATAGGAATTTAGGTAGTCAAAATTATCATGTATAGATATTCTGTTTTTATGTCTTCATGTTTATGTGTTCTCATAGAGACTGTATTCAAGACTTCAAGTTATGTTATATTTTAAATAATATTTTTTATTGAGTAATAATTTTGTATATTTATATTTATTACTTTATGTTATGTATAATTGTAATTTGTAAGTTATAAAATAATTATATGAACGAGATAAGACTAACTGTATCAAAATAAGTGCGGCTCAATAGAATTTGAAGCCTAATTCAATTTCATTTTCGCATCATTATACACGAAGTACCCAAGGTCCATGTTAGTTTATATATATATAATTCGAACTCCATCCAGGCCACATGCCTTCACACTAGTGGTGGCATGTTGTGACCTGGGTGGAGTTCGAATTTCAGTGAGAACGATTCCGAAAACTAATTACCATTTTCAATATAGTCGAGTCCATGATCGGGCTAGCACGACTCGAACCAAATCCAGTCAAAAACAGATAAAATTTGGACCAGATCAACTCAAGCTCGACCCACACAACACCTTGATAGAGAAAGAATAAAATTATTGAATTACTTGGACTATTATTAATTTGGGAGCTAATTGTTTGTGTGCCAACCATAATGGATGCACTTCCTCTCCTCGTGATAGACAAATACCCCGTAGCTTTGACCACCCCCTATCTGATATGTACTGATTGGGGATGGCTTAGGGGTGAGCATGGTCCGACTTGGTTCGATTTTAGGTCAACACCGAAGAATAACAGTTATTGTCCCAATCTGAGTTCTACTAAAAAAAAAAAAAAAAACTCAAAAAAAAACTCAAAATAAAAACTTACAACATAAAAGTGACGTAATTTTGCTAGTATTAAAAATATACTTAATTTATTTTTAACCTTTTAAACTAATCATAAAGTAAAATACATGTAATCCAACAATTACCACCAGAGGAAATTACAATTCATATCAATTTTTCTTTCCGGTGTTTAAAAATGCAAAATAAATTGGAAATGAAAGTGAATACTTAAAGTATGAAAGTGATTCCTTGCTTGAATGCATGTAACTATTTTTTCTCCTAATTTTATTTCTATTGGCAATCATTTTTCCTTCCTCCTCAATTCATTTGACATCCAAATATAGAAAAGTAATGACTTTACTTTTCCAACTCCATGATTTCGCGAACCAAAACGAGAACTTAAGATAAAGAAACCAACTTTACAGAAGTTCGGGAAACTCTGCAGAGTAAGATGTTTGGGAAACTCTGCAGAATAGAAAGCAAAAATAAAAATAAAAAGTTCGTAAATAAATTAGTGTAGTTGTAAACGATTTTATTATCCATATATAAATATACTAGTATATATGCACGTGCGTTGCACGTAATTTAATTATCTTCTAATTAACTTAATTTGTAGGTACTTGAAAAGAGAAAAGACACTCAAAGTTATCTTTTAATTAACTTTGTATATACTTGAAAAGAACAAAAGACAAAACTAATATATTGAAATACTAAAAACTAGATATTGTAAGTACCTAATTATCCATAAGAGAATATTTTTTTTTTTTTGTATTAGAATAGACATGCAAGGGTATTTTTGGAGAAAAAAAGTTTCACGGTGAAGTCGATCTTTTGGTATTATACAGTAGAATAAATATGTAGCTTAGTATATATATATAATCCAAATAAACATGATATTTAGATTATATAATAATAATGATATATATAAAAATTGTAATTTCTAATATATTTTATCTCCAATTCCAACTTCTGGTCGGTCCATAAAATAGTCTAACCGAATCGATTATCGGGTTTGATTTGGTTGAAAGTAAACCGAAAGGGTGGCACAGCAGCAGGGCAAAGTCCTTCGTTTATTAGAAGGTATAAAGTTCTTGAATACACCAAAGTCGTTGTAGTATAGTGGTGAGTATTCCCGCCTGTCACGCGGGTGACCCGGGTTCGATCCCCGGCAACGGCGTGTTTTTGTATTTTTGCAATTTGCAAAAAGTAAATGTGGATAACTTTTGTGGAAAGCGTTTGTAAAAGAAATAATTTGTACAGGGGCCTATGCTTAAATATTGCGAGATGAAGACGAAAGCAATGCTGAAGCAGCAGCTCCGGATCTCCCCTCCCGCAACAGCCACTCCGGAAATCCGCCATCGTCCTCCTCCGTCTCTTCCAGGTACGAAACCTAACCCTAACCCTAACCCTAATTCGAAACGCTAACTCTAGTTCGAAACCCTAACCCTAATTTCAAATCCTAGCACCGAATCTGAACCCTAACCCTCACTAAATGGCGTTAGTACTTTGCTGATCTGAACGTCATCAATTTTGACCTCTATGATTTTTGATTCCTGTTCGACTGGCTATGCTCCTTCATACGATTCGGCGACAGTTTCATGAAAGCTTGCTTCTTGTGGAGTAGGAAATAAAAATTTGATCTTGTATGAACATTTTGGAAGTTTAGTAAACTCCAATTCTAACTTCAAAATAAACTCTGAAAGTTAGCAAAACTCCACTTTTTTTTTTGGGATTTTTGTGAAATTCCATTTTTCTTCTATCTTTCGTATGAAACTCCATTACTAACTCCAAACGCCTCCTAACTTAAATATTAACTCCAGTTTTTTGACTGGACTTTCGTCATTCCAAACTCCGATTTCAAATCCCTAAACTCCAGAGTAATATAACTCTGTTTTAGCAAACTTTGCTCCCACAGGCCTTAGAAATATAGAGGTGTTTATTCTTTTCTTGAAAGAAGTCTCTTTTCTTATGTCCGATAATTCAAGATGTGCAATATCAGTATCGGTATCGGACCATTCTTATGAGTTGCGGTATCGACATTATCGACGGTTTCGGATCGGAGTATCGGATTTTTTGGTATTGGGAAACAAATAATTAGTAATAAATTATTAGCATTTAAAAAAAATATTGTATACATTTAGGTGTAATTTTAAGTATTTTCAGTGTTGTTTCTTAGTAGTTTTGAAATTGAAATATTATTAGTAGTTACCATTGCCGATTGGTTTACATGGGATAGATAAGTTTTCTTCTTTCATATGCTTTTACAACCTTACTATGCTTTTACACCCTTGTTGATTGGTCTTATTTTAGAGTAATGCTACAGTTACAACCAAATGCTTACAACCCTCTTACAACCTTCACCAATTGCTGACATGTGGGCCATGGTCCACATGTCAGCACATGAGTGAGTGGTTGTAAAAGGGTTGTAAGCATTTGGTAGTAGACTTAGCATTATTGCTTATTTTATACACTCTTTTCTTATGTCAGATATGATATCACTCCGTTGTTTTTGGATTGATTGCAAGGCAACTCACGGAATGCCCAACATATGTTTTCAAATAAACGTCTAGAGGGGCTTTCAGTATGGAAAGAGGAGGATTCTAATTGTTGAAACGAGTGTGCTCTGTCATGCATGCTAAAAGTCCGATTTTGTTGATTGTTGGGTAATCCGTAAATTGATACAATGTTACTGATAAGTTCTTGACTTTGGCCTGGCTGTCTCAACTTCTGGATCTCATTAGGCAGTGAAATTTATCTTAAATTGTTCCAACAAAACATATTTGGATCACTGTCAACTGTGTTGCATGGACAGAGATACGACATAACGTGGTTCAGACATGGCGACACGGCCACGACATCAGTTTTAGTGCGTCCTTTAATATTTTGGAGGGTCCATGCTCTGTCCGACGTGAGACGGGCAAGACACCAGTTTTGGGAGTGTCCGTGCTTCCTAGAAGCCCATACTTTTGTGTTAAATGTTAATCAATTCTTGAAGTGTCCAAAAATAAATTGGTGTGAGAAGATCTTTGTATAAATTTCTTCTAATAGATAACAATGTAAATACAAAGGGTCATTTTGTTTTCAGTAAGGATCTTGACCAGTTCAATAACATTAACTTATAAATATTACAGATATTAAAGAAGAGAAAAGGAAGAGTGTGATCTTTCCCTTTCCCTCCTGATATTTTTCCTTGTGTGTTTGTTCTAACCCATTGAATCCTGTCTCCGGCGCTGACTTCCATTGCCAGTCGCTGGCTGGTAGGTCTCTCTTACTCTTTACATCTCTTTCACTGTCAGTCATGGCCCATCAATTCCAACGCAAAAGATTATAAATGACTTTCGGCACTACGACAATAGGTTGTCTCTCGGCTCTTCTCATATGTGGTAATTTCCTATCTGTTATGTTTTCAAGTCCAATTTCCAAACATAAACCACATGTTTGTCTCATCTTACCTATTACACTCCTAATTTTAGTCTTGAGCACCCTACCTCTTGTTTTTGAGGCCCATGTCTAGGTCTTTTGGTCCTTACCATCTGACAGTCTCACGCCGCCTTGACAAGCCTGTTCATAAGAATGTTCCGAACTGATACTTAAACTGGGTTTTGAACCTTGCTTGAGAGGCATACCATATGGTTCTTTCAAAACTGTGTATTGGGTCTCTATTATTTAGGATTTTTGTTTTTAAGTATGCATGCGGCCGCCGGGAAGTCCATGTACGGACAGCTGGGGGTTGTCGGCCGACAGCTGGACATCACGTGGTCCGTAGTCCCTGGGTGACCCCGACAGGTGACTGTCGGATTGGAGCCGAGGGCGGAAAACGAACGGACCGATGGGATCGGGTGCCCATTTATCTGAATGCAGCAGGTGACAGTAAAAACTGTTGATTTGATGGCGGGAAGTACCGTTTGGATGTGATTGGATGTAAACACGTTTTTTTTTTCAGAAAATTTTCACCGAGAGCATCAAATTTTAAAGAAATTTAAGTAAAAGCATATAATTTGCAAAATAGGCATAAAATACATTAAAAATGTCCTTTTTTAGGAAACGTCCTTTCAAAGGACGTTTTAGTGCTTTGAATAAAATTTTGAGAAACTATGTGCTCTCACTGTGATATTTTTAAAATTTAATGCTCTTAGTAAAATTTTCGTTTTTTTTCCGTGTCAAATCCATCAAATCTTAAGTTTGATATTGGTAACATGGGAGATGAGTGCTTGGTTTTTTCCCTTTTCTTTTCTTTTCACATAAAATAGTGTGTTTTTTCTTCTATTAAATCACATTTTTTGGGGTTTATATATGTAGTTATTTTGGAGATGAATAATGAGTAGTGTGCGTTCAACAACAATTAGAAACTCTTTATTCCAAAAAAATTAATCAAATCTTTGTAGTTTTTTGTGTCTAAATATAATATTGACGCATGTAAACAAGTCCTATAAATATGGAAAATGCTAAGTCTACAACCAAATGCTTACAACCTTCTTACAACCTCTCTCTCCCACCCCTTACACATGGCTCCCACCGGGTCCCACCTCCCCTCTCACCCCCGCTACATTGGCTCCACCCGACCCCATCACTTCCCTCCCTCCTCCAATCGAAGTCCGACACGTGGCGGTTGTAAGGAGATTGTAAGCATTTGGTTGTAGGCATAGCAAAGCTCTATAAATAATTGTATGGTTCAGCTAGCCTGAGTCACCCACATGTTGTGGCCACCAAAATTTTCAGATTTTATGTTTTGGTTCCGATGAGAAGGGAACAAAAATTAAGAATGTCCTATGCTAAAAAAAATACATGTCACCAAACATCATAAATTCCTAAGAGAAGGAATTGATCATCTGGAGTTCTGGAAGCTAATTTTTTGTTGTATATAATTTTTGGGACTTATGGTATAATAGTAATTGACAATGTGTTATCCAAAATTTCAATTCATCTTAATAGTTTGACACATATATGGTTCTGAATTTTAAGGGTTGGTTGTGAAGTAACAGTTATATGGTTTTGTCCATGGTATATATAGAGAAAAAAGTGGGAGGGCTACTATTTTTCAAGAACAACTTCCTCAAACTAAACACAAAATAAAGAATAGCACGGTGAAACTTGAAAATTTGGCAATAGGATCTGTCATATAATTTCTCTCAAATGAAGTATTGACCGTTCTTAATAATTTTGGTTCTGGAAGACCCTTTGTAAACAAATGTGACAATTGTTGAGTTGAAGAAAGTCAATCCGGTTTCTTACTTCTCCAAGTAACATGAGCACCTCGTATATAGGTACAATATCTTATAGTAGATGGACGATCATCAATAGAACATACCCACTCTTCATCTATGAGTACTTCAATTTATGGATGAGCATTCGGTTAATTCGGTTCAAACCGAACCAAATAACAGAAAACCGAATTGGACAAAAACCGAATGTAAAATCGAAACCGAACAGAATCAAACCGAACCGAATTAAATCGGTTCGATTTACGGTATATTCGGTTTATTCGATTTTTCGGTTTATTTGTGCTTTTCTTTGTTAATATATACAGTAACTAAATATACCTAGATATAGTTAGCATATACCTATAGTATATATATATATATATATATATATATATATATATATATACTAAAAGATGGGAACGAAGGCGCTAGGGTTTCCTCCGGATGATGGACTTGCAGGCGGCCTTTTGGAGTCCTCACGGCAACATGAAGGGAAACAAGCAGAGGAGAGTCTCCTGGCCACCGCCGAACCCGGTTCTATGGAATCCCGGGGGGGGGGGGGGGTTGGACGACGGTGGCAAGGAGAAGAAGGGGGCAAGCACGGATGGGAAGCATCCCAGATGGGGCGGGATCGAAGACAAGATTCAGATCAAGCCGGCCAGGAGGCTCCCAGCGTGCGCATAACCATGGGTATTTTGCCACTACATCTGCGGGTACAAGCCAGGTGGGGGGAAGGAGAAGAACGACTAGGGAGGAAGGGCATACGGAAGGAAATACTGGTATTCCACGTGGACGGTCGGGAGCTGCTGTCAGATCAAGTTTATGGATCGAGTCCAATGCTAATACACGAGAACGAGCGGAGGCCGCTGTCAAGGCCAGCCAAGCGGATACATCGCAGAACGCGCCAAGAGCAATGCCTAAACCGGTATCCTGGGTGGATATTTGCAAACCATCGATGGTGGATGAGGAGGTAGAACTGCAATACATAGAACCAAGCGTCATTAATGGGAGAAAAGTGGTCGAAATCACCAAGGAAGATATCCAGGAAACTACCGAATACTGGAAACATACACTCATCTTGTATGTGATGGGTAACAAACCATTCTATGGGCAACTACGGGCGTTTGCTACACGAGTTTGGCGACCGAAGGACGACATGGAAATTTTCTCTCGTGAAAATGGGTTTTATTTTGTCAAATTCTCCCTAGCAGAGGATCTGGAGAAGGTATTGGAAGGGGGGCCGTGGACGTTTGATGGGCGGCTAGTAGTACTTAAAGAGGTGGATGCCAGAATCGAGCTTTGAGAAAGATCGGTTAACATCAGTCCCTATATGGATCCGACTCCCGTGGCTCTCACCACAGTTGTGGAGTAATCCATCAATAATGAAATTAGCCAACATGGTTGGCAAGCCTATACGTACCGACCTACTCACGGCAAGACGCCAAAGGCTCTCCTATGCTCGGGTGTTCGTAGAAATTGAAGCAAATGATGATCTCCCACGTCAAATTGATCTCGTCCTACCAAATGGTGAATGGATCACACAAAGGATTGAGTATGAATGGGTACCCCCATCGTGTTCGAAGTGTCAATGTTTCGGACACATGGAGAACCACTGCTACGACATAGTGGAGAATAAAATAGTAGAAGATATCCAGCCGACACATCAAGAGGGAGAGGTGAGCATGGAGATGGGGGATGAACAACCTCATGTACACATCAACCAGGAGGAGCACATGGTGGATGTTCAGCACGAAGTCGAACACAATGTGGTCCACAGTAGCAATTCATCAATGCTTGGGAAAGGTTCGGTCCCAGAGAAGAATCAAGCAGATGGCAGTGATAGTACCAGGGCCTTAGTGCTATATGGGGGATCGAATGTCCAATTGGTGAATAAAAACAATAGTATGGAGACACAATCTCAGGAGTTCGAAACAACAGGAGGCTCTAAGGACCCAAAGGTTAACAAAACACATCATAATAGAGGAGATAATGTTGAGACTCCACAAGGTGACCATGCAAACAGAAGAAATAGCAGCAATGAAGACTCTCATGATATAGCCCTTACTATGGCCAATCCAAAATGGTCTATGTTACAAAGAGAAGCTACAACATGCACTACCAATGAGAATATGACTTCCTCCACGTCCAGGAGAAAGTCAGAGCCTTGCCGTGACGAGTCACCAAGTGAATAAATGACATTCCTCACCTGGAATGTCGGGGGGGGCCAATTCTATTGGCCGGTGGAAGGAGATACAGAGTGTAATCAAAAGAAATAAGTGTTCGATTGTCGCTATTAGTGAGAGCAAAATCAAGACAGAAGGAGATTGCTGCAAACGGACTCCGCACAATTGGAAGACCATCCATAATCTACAACATTGTGATATGGCACGCATATGGATACAATGGGACTCACGGGTTTGGTCCGGTCAGGTACGTCATCTCACTGATCAAATAATAGTCATTGATTTCACTAACAAAGGTGGTCTGAATGTTATATTGGGAGCGGTGTACGGACACAATGATAGGAGGAAAAGATTTCGGCTTTGGGAAGACATTATCCACATTGCATCAGGCATAGGAGATAACACCCCCCTCCTATTGTGCGGAGATTTCAACACAATTCTCACTACAGCTGAAAAAATTGGGGGCAGGATAGTGCCCGATTCTATTTTGGCAGACTTCCAGAATTGCCTCCTTGGATCGGGTTTGCAATGTGTACACAGAACGGGACATCTTTGGTCCTGGAACAACAGATCCACAACTAGTCGAGTAGCCTGCCAACTGGACCGTGCTATATGTAATAACAGATGGCTTGATATGTTTCCACTGGTTCGCGCGGAAGGATTGCATAGCGGCACTAGCGACCACACTCCCATCCTAATTAGAATGGAAATACAGACGATCGCGAAAAGACGGCCGTTCCGATATTGCAATGCATGGCCCGAAAGTGGAGGGTTATCAGGAGGTGGTGGCAAGAGAATTGGAATGCTAAGTAATTGGCAGCCCACAGTTCTCGCTAACCCAGAAGTTGAAGAAGTTTAAAATTGCTCTTCGGCAATGGGATAAAGACAGACCTAAGTCTGCTATTGAGGAAAAAGAAAAAATATTGCAAGAGCTACAAAATAAACTACAAGCTAATCCTAATGATGCTGGGTACATGGCCGCGGAAGTTCGGGCCCAAGCGGAGGTTAAAAGTCTCCGACAACAAGCTGAAGTACACCTCCAACAACGAGCGAAATGCACATGGTTAAAAGACGGCGATCGGTGCTCAAAATTCTTCTACGCCACCATAAGAGCTCGGCAACGCTCAAACGCCATGACAACGCTCATTGACAGGGAAGGAAAAGAAATTAGAGAGGAAGTTCAAATACAACAAGAAGCCATAAAATATTATATTGAACTCTATAACCAATCGGGCTACAGAGATGAATTTCCTGACATTATTCCTAAGCGCCTTAGTGACGGAAGAAGGCAATAAGTTACTGCGGAAGCAAGTAACATTGGCAGAAATTGAAGATATTATCAATAAGGCGGATCCGAATAAAGCACCTGGTCCCGACGGGTTCAATGCTATGTTCTACAAGAAACATTGGGAACAACTCAAAGGTCAGATATATCAAGTTGTACATGACTTTCTCCGCAACGGGAGAATGCTAAAAGAGGTGAACCATACCTTTCTTACTTTAATTCCAAAGAAGGAAGGAGCAACAGAGCTTGGTGACTTTCGACCAATAGCATGCTGCAATTTCATCTACAAAATTATCACCAAATTAATGTGCAAAAGGATGCAGAAAATCATGCCGGGTCTCATATCACTCAATCAATCGACATTCATTAAGGGGAGATCAATAGCGGAAAACTGCCTACTGGCCCACGAACTGGTACGTGAATTCAATAAGCCGGGAGGGAAGAAAAGTTGCATTAAACTCGATCTTCGCAAGGCATATGATATGGTGAATAGAAAATTTGTTTGTGCGATGATGAGAAGCATGGGGTTCGACAGCTGGTGGGTGGACCGTATAGAGGAATGCATATCAACTCCGACCTTCTTCGTCATTGTCAATGGTCAACCGCATGGGTATTTCGGAAGCAATAGAGGTCTACGCCAGGGTGACCCTCTGTCCCCTTATTTGTTTACTATAGTTATGGAACACTTCACATGTTTGATGGATATGGCGGTTTACAAGAAACAGATAATACCCATCCATCGCCGAGTCTCGTCGAAGGTGTCACACCTTATCTATGCAGACGATCTCTTGGTTCTTATGGAACCGACAGCTAGAGGAGTCGAACACCTCAACCTAGTACTTCATCGGTTCGGCCAAATGACGGGTTTGACTCTTAATAGAAACAAATCCCAGGTTTAATTCAACAAAGATTGCCCGCAACAGGAATAGTTGGCGACCTTAATGGGAATCGATAGGGGACAACTTCTAGTCCGCTACCTTGGTTTGCCACTTTCGGTTAACTACGCCAAGGATACTGATTGTGCAGGATTGGTTCAATATGTCCACAGCAGACTGGATGGGTGGCAGTCGCAGCTTCTATCTTTTGGGGGAAGGATCGAACTTGTTCGATCCACTATTCTGGCTATTACAGCGTACTGGCTGCAGGCTATTATTATCCCCAAGAGTACGTTCCATAAAATAGAGAAATTATGCGCTAATTTTATTTGGAAGGGAGGTCTGCATACTATAGCATGAGAGGAGTTGTGTCAAAGGAAGGAGGAGGGCGGACTCGGATTGCGTTCGCTTCAAACATTACGAGATGTTGCCATTCTCAAGTTAGCATGGAGGTACCTGGAGGGAAATTCACTATGGGCAATATGGACTGCCAATAGATACGACAAGGAAGGGAACTTCTGGGTAACTAACGTCGATAATAACGCGTCCGTTACATAAAATTAATCTTGAAGCAGCGCTTATCGTTAAAACAAAGAATATAACGGGTTATATGTAATGGGCGAGCTACAAAAGTGTGGACTGATCCGTGGATTAACAAAGTGAGTTTGGCGGATAGGCTTGGCTGGCCTATGTACGAACTCATTGGAAGCAAAGCTAATGTTAGTGAGCTTATTACCAATGGTAGGTGGAATATAAAGGGAGTATACATCCGCCTGTGGTTCAAAGATGAAATTGAACGGATGCCAATTGACGAGGAAGGAGAGGCAGACTACTGGGTGTGGGAGGGAGCGAACCCAGGTAAATTCCCTCACAAACTAGCATACGAGAGCCTACGGGACCCATTACCAATGGTAGAATGGGCTCCCATAGTTTGGACGAAGGGGCGGCATCAAAAATGAAGCTATGTATGTATAAAGCTACCAGAGATAGATTGCTAACAAAGGAGAGAATCGGCAAGTTCAACATACAGCTACATAATACCAACTGCATGTTCTGCGACAATGGGTATGAAACAAGGGACCACTTGTTCTTTCAATGTACTTGCACCAATCTCATTTGGCAATCGATCAGACATCAGACAGACACTCCTAATACAAGTAGAGAGGGTCTTCTGGAGACCATAGAGGAGGTAAAGGTGATGGAGAGCAGAGGAAGCCAAATATACAGACATGCAAGAATCAGACTCCTGACAGCGGTATGGCATATATGGAGAGAGCGAAACAACATAATTTTTGAGAAGAAGGCAACGTCTATTGCTGGAATTCTAAATAATATAGTAGGGGACATTAATTGTATGATTGCTTGAGATTCATAGGGCCTGGTGTTATACATGAGGAGGCTGGGAGATTGTATACTCATTTTCTTTTTACATGAATGAAGTACCTTTCCTTCAAAAATATATATATATATATATAGTAACTAAATTTTCTTATTCGGTTTTGGACCGAAACCGAAACCCAACAGCGAAACCGAATAAGAAAATTTAGTATTTTCAAAACTGAAACCGAATCGAAATTTTAGTTTTAAACCAAACCGAACCTCTTATTCGGTTCTGTTCAATTTTCGGTCCAAAACTGAATAATGCTCACCCCTACTTCAATTTTAAGATGATCGTTCTTTCGGAATAATCTCTCTTGTTAGTTTGGGATATTTTTTCAGATAGATATATAATTTTTGGGCATGCATCAGTTAGCTTAAAACACTTAAAATATATGCAATGATTGATTGTATGATTGACAAGTATAGAAATTACCTAGAAATCTTTGAGAAGTATAGAAATCATTGCCATGTCAACTTCACAACTTCACAACTTTTTTGACATTTGCATTGGAGAAAGACTTTTCTTGGGGATTATAACATCTGAAAATATATGCAATGATTGATTGTATGATTGACAAGTATAGAAATTACCTAGAAATCTTTGGTATTGACTGGCATCCCCAGTGGCTTACCTCTAAAATTGCTCAAATCTTTGGTACTGAGCAACCTCAATTCCAAGGAGTTCAGAAGTTGAGATTATGATTTCCTCATCATATCTTACAAGAGCTTAAGATCAGCAATGTTATAGATGCTTCTATCCAATTTTAACCAAAGATTGACTTAGAGCATCTCCAACCCTAATGTCTTGTAATGTGATGTGATTCCTATATGGCATGAGGCATAAGACAATGTCTTTCCTAGGTGGCAAGATTATATTCACACAAGACAATGACGTAGAAAAATCTTCTCCAATGCAAAAATATTGAGAAGACAATAAAAACTACTTTTTTCAACTTCTAAGACTTCCTTTCCTTCTAAATTTTTTTTATTGATGATGTGGAGGTAAAGACACAATGAAGTGCATTGTCTAGAACTAGACAACCAACTTCACAATGTCTTCGCCACGTCATGCCATGTCAACTTCACAACTTTTTTCAATAAAGCCTTGTTATTCCTATGTGACAACTTTTTTCTAAACTCACACTTGCATTGGGGATGCTCTTAGTCTTGCAACTTATATGTCCATGGTATCTGCTTCAACCCATAATGTCTTGCGACTCATATTCTTGCAGATCACCATTGATGAAAAATATGATCTTCACAATTAATTGGTGAAGATGGCCACAAGAGCAATAGTATTTATGTTTTTTCACTAGTGCAAATGTTTTCAACATTGTCAACCCCATTAGTTAGTATGAATCCCTTTTCAAGCGTATGTCCTTGTTCCCCTCAAATAGGGAGAGCATTAAACGGTTTAAAACCGAAAACCGGACCGAACCGAACCGTTTTAGCTATTCGGTTCGGTTCAAAAAAATATCGGGTCGGTTTCAGTGCCGAAAACCGCTAATTCGGTTTTAGGGGTCGGTTGCGGTTATTGGGTTTCGGGTTCGATTTTAAACCGAAACCGAATTAGGTATGGGAAGTTACCAATTTACCCTCAACCCTAACCCTAAGCTTACAACTCAATTTTCTTCTCTCTCCTCACAAATCCATTTGCTGTGGCTAAGGCTTTGCCAACTCAAGAGCGACGCTCTCCCAAATTCCAAGCCCCGGCTCCCTCCCCCTTGTGACTTGTCCTCTCCTCTAGAGCTTCCTCCGTTGCTCCGCCTTCAAATCTGCCGGTAGCGAGAGTCGTAGCTGCCTCTCTTCTCAGTATTCTCATTCTCAGACTCTCTCAGTCTCTCACCGACATCACGGTAACTGTAAGTATATTTTTCTAATTTTCTTCGTAGCCTCTCTTCGTATCCTAACCCTAAGTATTTTTTTTCTAATTATTTTGTTTTAATCTCAGATTTAAATCTAATTATTTCGTTTTAACTTATTGTTTGTTTATTTTCTGTTATATTTTTATTTATAATTTATGTTATAGTTTTTTAATTATAATTTCAGATGTAGATAATTTTCTAATTTTTTATTTATAAATTTTAATGTCAGATCTAGTTGATCTTGTAAAAAGGTATATATTAATGTTAGATCTATATTTTTAATATCAGAATTAGATCTAATTTATGTAACGATGGTTTATAATTTTTTTTATAATTTCGTTTAATGTTTTCTGTAATTTATTATTCGTTTTATATTTTTTTCTGTTATTATTGGGTTTCCTGTTATAATTTTACTGTTTTATAATTTTTTTGTTAATTATGCAGGTATTTGAGAACCTGGGGTTGGATCTTGTGTGTGGATTTATCTTTGGATCGTTTATCGCTGTAAGAATCTCTCTCTCTCTCTCTCTCATCTCTCTCTATATTATATATATATATATATATATATATATATATATATATATATATATATACTGTGCTTGGAATGGAATGTGTATGGAAATTGGAATGGAATATGTTTGCAGGACAAATAATGTTATAGTGCCAGTTGCACAAATGCCGCGTTGCTGGCCAGTTTGCCAAAAGACTTACAATCTATTTATTTTTTGTTTATGCTTATATTATGTTTATGTTCGGTGTCAATATTGGGTAGCACTAATGTTTATGTAGTTATGCTTATATTCTGTTTATGTTCAGTGTCAATAAAGCCTTATAATCTATTTATGTTTATATTTTGTTTATGTTCAGTGTCGATGTTTAATGTTTATGGAGTATTTTTAGCAAATCAGTTGGGTTGGTAGAATTAATTTGTATGTAGGATTGTGATTATTTTATTCGTTGGATAGATTTAATTAAGGCTTAGGTAGCTTAGGTAAGGTTATTCACCAATTATATGATGTTTGTTAGGTAGCTAGCACCAATCAATGACAACTACTTCATATTCATGCAATGTGTATATTTCTTTATTTTTATTGAAATTTTATATTCATAGTTCATATATTAAAAGACACGTTTATTTTTTTAGATGTCGCACGAAGGTGATCCACCTCAACAACCAACTAGTTCTGAAGCCATAAATGAGCCAACTAGTTCTGAAGCCACAAATGAGCCAATTTTCAATCCTAAATCAAGTCTTGCAACTTTACGCTTATGTACTCACTTGCTTCCTACCATACATTACATTTCTGGAAATGGAACAAATTGTTCTGAAGGACAAAGCATGCAAATATGTGTTGAAAAAGGTAATTGTGTTACAAACTCCTGCTCCGAAGGCCTACAAACTCGGTCCGAAGGTCCCACACATCCCGGCCCGAAGGCCACATCCTGTCCGAAAATTCCCACTTGCATCATACCTGCATCGCACCACAACTCACATTAATTTTCCACTAGAAAATTGATAGGCTTTTCTCGTTGCTCGAACTAACCTCCTCTTGGGAGAAATATGCCTCACTCCAACCACTTGAGCTAGAAGTCCTTGGCTATACTAATATATATGTGTGTGTGTGTGTGTGTTGAAAAAGGGGTAATATATTGAAACTGGTTCAATTACCAATATCTCAAATCAAGGATTCAATCCCATAATCCCCATCCCCCTTTATATATATATATATATATATATATATATATATATATTGTAGGATCGTTGAGCACTTCTAGAGGGGGGGGTGAATAGAGTGCGTGTGTGCAGCGGAAATAAAATCACCAATTAAAAATTAAACTATGGCAATGATGTAAGAGCAGTAAATAAAGATAGGAGAATCAAACTCAGTAACACAGCGATGTATACTGGTATCCTCTGAGAGGACTAATCCAGTCTCGAGTACTCTTGCTCGATGTTAATCCACTAAAGGCACAAGCTTTAACTGAGTGCTTGCAACTCTTACACCACCGTGCTTGTTGACGAGTGCACGACCAACTCCAACACACACCGTGCTTGGTGACGAGCGCACGACCAGCTCCACAACGAGAATTTGTTGTTGAAACTTGACGACCTCTTACAACTCTGAATAACCAAAAGACTTCTAAATCAAATCTGATAGTACTGGCTTTTGGCTAAGAGAAGTATAGGTGAGATTTGAAATTTTTAGATCACTAGAAAACACTTGAGATGAATAGAGAAGAGAGTGAAGAATGAATTGATGTTTTGAAATGAAAAGTTCTTCTCTATTTATAGGTGTTTCACCAACCGAACTCGGGCAGAACTCGGACAGAGTTCGGATGCAAATATCTCGCAAAATAGACGTTGCTCGCAGATTTGGAGGCAACTGAAGTTTGAATACAAACTGACCGAACTCGGTCAGAGTTCGGGCCGAACTCGGTCAGAGTTCGGGCCGAACTCGGGCCGAACTCGGCTAGGAGTTCTGTCAGGAGATATAATAAAATTCTTTTGTAAAAAACAGTTTACAAACATGTTTTGGTAATTTGTAAAATCATTTGAAAAGGAATATTTTCGAAATACATTTTTGAAATATTTGTAATCGAAAATATGAAGGGTAAAAATAGGTTTAGAGAAGGAGAATAATTTTAACCCTAAGCCAGTAATACCATACTTGATTTTACAAGGAAATTCCTAGACTCAATAAAGTGTAAAAATACAGAATAAAAGTAGAAAAGAGTCTTCAGAATTTTTGATGACTTTGACGCTTGGATTTATGCAGTACATCGTCCGTTGAATAAGATTTCATGTATCCTGAAATACTTAGCAGCATTTTCTATATTTTGTGTATGGACTAAAGTATAAGTTGATTATCGAAATCGGGTGTGACCATGGAATGGGCCAACAATCTCCCCCATTTTGATAATTGACAAACTTGAGTCTATACCAAAATATATTTATAAAAAATAAAACAACATATCAAAATACCTGAAAAAAAATTTGTTGTGATATTTTTGTATACTCATTTTCTCCCCCTTTGTCAAGTAGTAAAATGAATCGGCTCCCCCGTAAATCATGAAGCCAACAATAGAAAGACAAGACAAAGTGAAAGAAAAAATAGTAATCACAGCATAGATAAGTGAAATGCAATAAACTGAAATATCATAAATTTTCCACTAGAAAGTCAACTAGTACAACTGATAAATGGCTAACTGAAAGAGTTTAGACATGAAAGTAAAAAGTACTACATGAACAGCATCAAAACTAAACAAAACTAAATCCACTATCCTATGGCTGAATCCACATCACATCTCTGCGTCGTCTGCACCGGGAGGATCATGAGGGAAATAGGCAGTGGTCGGGTCGAAGTACTGAAAAGTAGTTTCATCAGTAAAACGAGGACCAGGGAAAGCAGGATGTGGAAGGATAGTGAGTGGATGAACTGGATCATGCACCAGGCTGTAATGGAGATCGGCAATGCTGTTTCTCAGCACCTGGGCCTGAGAAATATGCCGGAACTCGGAGTCTTGATAACGTTGCGTGGATACGGCAACGAAATCATCAAACCGCTGGTAGAAAGCCTGATCGAGTCCAGGGGCAGGGGCCGGAGCAGGAGGAGCATCTGCTGGAGGGGCCTCAGCATCAGCTACTGGGTCAGCAGGAGCAGCACCGGGAGGTTGAGGAAACCGACGAGAGCGAGTCAACTCAACAGGTGGAGAAGAAATAGCACACGTTTCAAGATCAATCTCGAAACGGCGAAAAATACTCGCAAGGTGCATAGGAAAAACAAGGTTCCTACCTGCATTCTTGCAGTTGAGCATCCAAGACATCATGGTTTTTGGAATGGAGAAAGGAATTCCAAAATGAATGTGATACATAGCAGAGAGTTCCAAAAATGTGACCTCATCGGTAGAGCCTTTCTTCGGAAGAAGGGCCGAGAAAATCATACGATGAAGTTCGTAAAAATTCTGGTTAAGATGTCTAGAAAATATTCTCCGAGGAGGAGGAGTAGGGTGACAAATCAATTCCCTAAAAGAAGCTAAAGTGACATCGGCAGGGAACTGAATATGGTGGATGTCAACAAGAGCATCACCAAGATCAGGAACGTGAAAATATTCACTGATATCGGTGGCACTAAATTCTAGTTCCTGTCCAGCGACGCAGGAATAGATATTTCCGTTTTGTTGTACTTGCAAATTGCAGTAGAACATACGGACAGCATTGTCGAAAATACTATCTTGGACTTCGAAAAAGTCGCGAAATCCAAGTTGATCAAAACAGGAGCATATTCAAAGAAGGTTGTAAAGTTGACAAAGGCTCCAGTACAAATACGACGTAAAGAAAAGGAATCAAACCAGAGATTTGAGAAGTCTCTGTCGGGAAACAGAGTGCCATCAAATTCCTCGGGATCTCTAGGTTTGGCTGGACTGAAGAGACTAGCCGGAGTGTAGTCGGATGAGGAGGAAGCACCCTGAGAAGAATTTCCTCGTTGACGCTTCGGAGCCATGAGGAGATGGAGGAAGATCGTCGATGCCTTGCAAAGAAGGAGGAGGAAAATCTTCTGGAAGGAGGTGGAACTATTTCACGTTTTGGTGTGGAGAAATAGTGGAAGAGAGGATGAGATTTATAGGTGCTAGGGCCGGCTGTTCGGTTCTGGAGCCATCACAGCGCCGACCGAACTCGGTCCGAATTTGGTCCGAACTCGGTCAGAGTTCGGGCCGAGTTCGGCCACTTGCATTCCCGAGATAGTTAAAGCAGTCAGGTAAGTAAAGATTGTAATAAATGATGTTTGACTGGTTTATTAACTAATTGCTGTTATTTTTAGGTTAACTGTAGGGATTGTCCCAGCTAACGGTGGTTCACCGGGGAACTCTTAAGTACCGCTTCGCTTCGACCGTAGCCGTGGTGACAGACATATCCTTTGTAAGTTTGTCCCCAAAAATAATTTTCATTAGATAATAAATTATCAAGTCATAAATACAGTATTTAATTACCATATGTTTTAAGAATCCGAGAATTCAAGAATGCCGAGCTCACGCCTCAAGATGTTAAAACGGTCTTCAGCCAATGGTTTAGTGAAAATATCTGCTAGTTGATGTTCAGTATCAATAAATTCTAAGCAAATATCCCCGTGTTGTTGATGATCACGTAAAAAATGATGTCTAACTTCTATGTGCTTTGTGCGTGAATGACAGATAGGGTTCTTAGTTAAATTAATTGCACTAGTGTTATCACAATATATAGGAACATTTGTATAGTGCAGATTGTAGTCCTCTAAGGTTTGCTTCATCCACAAAATTTGAGCACAACAACGTCCTGCGGTGATATACTCAGCCTCAGTTGTTGATAATGCTACTGAATTTTGTTTCTTGCTAAACCAAGAGACCAGGGCCTTTCCCAAGAAATGACATGTACCACTGGTACTTTTACGGTCCACTTTGCATCCAGCAAAATCTGCATCCGAGTAACCTATGAGGTCAAAGGATTTGGTTTTGGGATACCATAAGCCAACTGTAGAAGTTCCTTTAAGGTATCGGAAGATACGCTTAACGGCACTAAGATGTGATTCCTTAGGGTTTGCCTGATATCGTGCACATATGCAAACACTAAACATAATATCAGGACGACTAGCAGTTAAATATAATAAACTACCAATCATACCTCGATACTTACGCTGATCAACAGGTTTGCCACTTTCATCAGCATCAAGCTTTGTAGATGTAGCCATAGGAGTCCCAATTGGCTTCACATTCTCGAAGTCGTACTTCTTTAGTATGTCCTTCGTGTACTTGGCTTGGTTGATGAATGTTCCGTTTGAGTGTTGTTTGATTTGCAATCCTAGGAAGAAGTTCAGCTCTCCCATCATGCTCATTTCAAATTCACTCTGCATACACTTGGCAAATTCTTGACATAGTTGTTCATTAGTAGAACCAAAGATGATGTCATCTACATAAATTTGCACTAGAAGTATATCATTATTCATAGATTTAATAAAAAGAGTAGTATCAATCTTGCCTTTTGAAAAACCATTATCAAGTAAGAAGGCGCTTAGGCGTTCATACCAAGCACGAGGTGCTTGTTTGAGTCCATAAAGTGCTTTCTTAAGCTTGAAGACGTGATCAGGTTTTTGAAAATCTTCAAAACCAGGGGGTTGTTTCACAAAAACTTCTTCTTTCAAAAATCCATTTAGAAATGCGCTTTTCACGTCCATTTGAAAAAGTTTGAAATCATTAAAACAAGCAAAAGCGCAAAACATGCGAATGGCTTCTAGTCTAGCAACAGGAGCATAGGTCTCATTATAATCAATTCCTTCTTCTTGATTATAACCTTGTGCAACTAGACGTGCTTTGTTGCGTAGAACTTGACCATCTTCACTAAGTTTATTTCGGAACACCCATTTTGTACCAATTATCGATTGACCAATAGGTTTAGGAACGAGTTCCCAAACTTGGTTTCTCTCAAATTGATTAAGTTCCTCTTGCATAGCAGAAATCCAAAATTCATCAGAAAAAGCCTCATCAATATTCTTAGGTTCTATTTGAGAAATAAATGCTACATTAGCTGCTACTTCAGAATCTCTAAGAGATGAACGAGTACTTACACCTTTGGATACATCACCTATTATGAGAGTTTCTGGATGATCCGGTTTGAATCTTAATGATTCGAATCTTTGGGCTATACCTTTCACAAGGCTCTTCTCAGTTCCTGCATCTTCGGAACTTTTATCAGTTCTTGCCTCTTGGGTAGGATCTTTCTCAGAACTCTTCTTTGTAGGTGCATCTTCATCATCACTGTCGCTAGATCTATGACTATTCAACTCATCAAAGGTAACATTAATACTTTCTTCAACAATCAAAGATCTTTTATTAAAAATTCTATATCCTTTACTCTTAGCAGCATATCCGAGAAATATCCCGTCATCTGCTTTCGAGTCGAACTTACCCAAGTTATCCTTGGTGTTCAGGATGAAACAGCGACAACCAAAAACTTTAAAATAAGATATGTTTGGAATTCTTCCAAACCAAAGCTCATATGGTGTTTTCTTCGATATAGGTCGAATTAACACCCTATTTAAAATATGACAGGCTGTACTAACAGCTTCTGCCCAAAAATATTTAGGAAGATTATGCTGATTAAGCATGACTCTAGCCATTTCGCTTAGAGTACGGTTCTTCCGCTCCACAACACCATTCTGTTGGGGAGTTCTAGGACAAGAAAATTCGTGGTAGTATCCACTATCATCACAAAACTTTTTGAAATCAGTATTTTCGAATTCGCCACCATGATCACTTCGGATACGAGTAATCATGAAGCCTTTTTCGTTTTGAACCTTTTTACAAAATATCTGAAATTCAAAAATTGCATCACTTTTGTTTGATAAAAAGTAAACCCATGTAAAACGAGAGAAATCATCAACAATGACAAAAGCATAGAGTTTACCGCCAAGACTAGCGACTCTACTAGGACCAAATAAATCCATATGAATCAACTGCAAAGGTCTCGAAGTACTTACAGCGTTGATGGATTTAAAAGAAGACCTATGTGCTTTGTTCTTTTCACAGTCAGCACATACCATGTCTCTCTTGAAAGGGATTTCTGGGAGTCCTTTTACCAACTTCTTTGTGTTCAGACGTGAGATAGTATCCATGTTTGCATGTCCTAGTCTCATGTGCCATAGCCAGCTTTCATTTTGATTGGCTACTAGACACCTTCCTGTATTATTAGTATTCTCCAAAAAGAAAATATATATATTGTCTTCTCTAATCCCTTTATATATGGGATCACCAGATGACATATCATATATAGTACATTTATCTTTCACAAAATTGATACCATAACCATTATCTGCCAAATGACTTATGCTCAATAGGTTATGCTTCAATTCGGTTACTAGACAAACATCTTTTATTATTGGATAAGGAGACATACCTACAGTACCATTACCTATAATATCACCTCTCAAGTTATTTCCGAAGGAGACGTATCCTTCTTTCTTCATCGATAGCGTAGCGAATAAAGATGCATCACCAGTCATGTGTCGCGAACATCCGCTATCGAGAATCCACTTGCTTCTAGCATGAGAGGGTTGTGGGTCCACCTACAAGACAAGTAGATGAATCCTTTGGTACCCATTTTCTGAAGGGTCCACTCAGATTAGCCTTAGGTTTCCAAACTAGAGTATGGTTATCAACAAGCTTTCTTGCCATACAATATTGTGATATATGACCGTGTGTACCACAGTATGTGCAAGTCAGTTTAGTGGAATAAACTGTGTTTGCAGGCTTGTTCTGTTTGGAAAACCTATAAGTGAAAGCATAATAGTGTTCGTGTTTCCTTTGTGCTTTCTTGTTTTTAGTCCTTTTTGGTGTATGCTTTGCATTAGGACTAATCTTGGGCTGTGTCACAGGTATTGCCTGTTTGCCCAACTTGATTTCTAACTTTTTAGAAATCGCTACAGACTCTTCGTATCTTGCAGTCATATCAAGGAGTCTTTGTTCAGTTACTAGGTGCAACTTCTTCTCTATGTCATAAAGTTTGTGTATTTTGACATAGTCTTTTTCTTTCTTTTCAATGTTGAGGATAGCCTCTTGATAGTCTACTTTAAGTTTGGCTATCTCTTCCGTGTTACCGGTAGTAGATGTCTCTTTAATGTCTTCAAGTAAATTAGACAATCTAGCTATCTCGGCTGTGTGTGCCTTAATCTCTTTTCGAGATTGCTTATACTTGTCGAGCACAGTTTTGTGATCTTCAAGTAAATCGCTAAAGGCAGTCTCTAGTTCATCAAAAGTAAAATCATCAAACAGAGGATTAGATGATACCTTTTCGAATGCCATAAGACAAACATTGCATTGCTGCAAGGTCTGTCTTCTTCTTCTGAGTCACTGGCATCACTCTCGTGCCAGATGCTTGTGTTGGCATACTTTCGGCCAGATGTGGATCTTCTGTTTGATCTTGACCGATCATATGGACTGCTCTTCTTGGTAGCTGGACAGTCCTTCTTTATGTGCCCTGATTTCTTGCATCCGAAGCATATAGTCTCGTCTTCATTGCTTTCTTGGATGTCTTTCTTCTTTCTGCTTGTGAACTTTAGATATTTCTTGAAGTTCTTCACAAGTAAGGCACGTTCATCACCACTTGATGATTCTTCATCTGAGTCATTGCATGTTGATTTTCTTGCTTGAGCTTTGAAGGCGATAGTCTTTTCTTTTGGTGTGGCCTCTTCAAAGTCTTGCAAGTCGAGCTCATGAGTCATCAATTTGCCCATCAGTGTTTCTAGAGTCATCGTGGTGAGATCGTTTCCTTCAATGATTGCTGTGGCTTTTGGATTCCAGTTCTTTGTTAGAGCCCTCAGCACTTTCCTGATTTTCTCATGGTTGCTGTAATCTTTACCAAGAGATTGAAGGGGATTAGTTATATCAAGGAAACGAGTAAACATCTGTGTAATTGACTCACCAGGTTTCATTTTAAAAGATTCATATTCCTGAGTCAGTCTACTGATTTTGGATTCCTTGACTTGGGAAGTCCCTTCATGGGTTACCTCAAGGAGTTTCCAAATTTCATGAGACGTCTTGCAGGTAGAAACTCTATTGAACTCGGTTTTGTCAATTGCACAGAATAGTGCATTGATGGCTCGAGCATCAAGACTAGCCTTTGCTTTTTCAGCATCGGTGTACTTGTCATGCGTCTTTTCCATAAGAATACCTTCAACCACTGTAGGTGGTGGTTTCTTATACCCATCAATGACTATTGACCATAAATCAAAATCTAGAGACTTTAAAAAGAAAGTCATACGTGTTTTCCAGTATGTATAGTTTGTTCCATCAAATATGGGAGGTCTATTTGTGGATTGCCCTTCACCGTTGAATATAGATTTCACGGCTGCCATATATATACTCTCTAGGATATGTTATATAAGAATATAACCTGCTCTGATACCAATTGTAGGATCGTTGAGCACTTCTAGAGGGGGGGTGAATAGAGTGCGTGTGTGCAGCGGAAATAAAATCACCAATTAAAAATTAAACTATGGCAATGATGTAAGAGCAGTAAATAAAGATAGGAGAATCAAACTCAGTAACACAGCGATGTATACTGGTATCCCTCTGAGAGGACTAATCCAGTCTCGAGTACTCTTGCTCGATGTTAATCCACTAAAGGCACAAGCTTTAACTGAGTGCTTGCAACTCTTACACCACCGTGCTTGTTGACGAGTGCACGACCAACTCCAACACACACCGTGCTTGGTGACGAGCGCACGACCAGCTCCACAACGAGAATTTGTTGTTGAAACTTGACGACCTCTTTACAACTCTGAATAACCAAAAGACTTCTAAATCAAATCTGATAGTACTGGCTTTTGGCTAAGAGAAGTATAGGTGAGATTTGAAATTTTTAGATCACTAGAAAACACTTGAGATGAATAGAGAAGAGAGTGAAGAATGAATTGATGTTTTGAAATGAAAAGTTCTTCTCTATTTATAGGTGTTTTCACCAACCGAACTCGGGCAGAACTCGGACAGAGTTCGGATGCAAATATCTCGCAAAATAGACGTTGCTCGCAGATTTGGAGGCAACTGAAGTTTGAATACAAACTGACCGAACTCGGTCAGAGTTCGGGCCGAACTCGGGCCGAACTCGGCTAGGAGTTCTGTCAGGAGATATAATAAAATTCTTTTGTAAAAACAGTTTACAAACATGTTTTTGGTAATTTGTAAAATCATTTGAAAAGGAATATTTTCGAAATACATTTTTGAAATATTTGTAATCGAAAATATGAAGGGTAAAAATAGGTTTAGAGAAGGAGAATAATTTTAACCCTAAGCCAGTAATACCATACTTGATTTTACAAGAAAATTCCTAGACTCAATAAAGTGTAAAAATACAGAATAAAAGTAGAAAAGAGTCTTCAGAATTTTTGATGACTTTGACGCTTGGATTTATGCAGTACATCGTCCGTTGAATAAGATTTCATGTATCCTGAAATAGTTAGCAGCATTTTCTATATTTTGTGTATGGACTAAAGTATAAGTTGATTATCGAAATCGGGTGTGACCATGGAATGGGCCAACATATATAGCCAATGACCCGTAGCCTAGTGGTAGTGGTGAGGCATGTGGTCCGAGTGCTTAGGAGATCAATTCCTAGTGGGGGCACAATCAAGGTTGTGAAAAGCGCCATGCGCTAGTCGGACGGGCACCCGCCGCCTAGCGCCTAGCCCGCCTAGATCTAGGCGGTTCAAAATATAAAGATAGAATCCAAAAAACCTACTGAAAATTGCATAAAAAAGTCTATAAAACTCCAAAACACACATAGTCGGGTGTCGGGGGGTCTAGGCGGGCGTCTAGTCGGACATCGGGCGGACACCAGGTGCCTAGGCGCCACCTAGACCGCCTTTTAGAACAGTGGGCACAATTACCATTCGGCATAATTATGTTATCTTTATTAATAAGTATCAATAACCACATTCATTTATTTTCATGTGTTATATACTAAAATTAAACAAATCATATCAAGTACACCTGCCATGTTTTAAGTTAAACTTTTAGTGCAAGGAAGTTCTTGCTATCAATATTCAGAAACGATAAGCAACCATTCCAATAATGAGCTACATCATATTTGACAAAAAAAAAAAAAAAAAAAAATCCAGCCACTAGGTACTCTGATATTCATGTTTGAGAACATTCACTCCATCTCGTCCTTTATATAATAACTACAAGTTTGAGGGATGTTGATTTACACTATCAATTACATTTGAGTTATACAGTGTCTGTAACCACTCTTCTAGAATATCCTGTCAATAGCTGACTCTGATCGTATGTTTGAACATTCATTCTATGTCTAATCACTTATATAATAACTACGAAATTATTTCATGTGGTACTAGTGTAACAGCAAAAGAGAGCTGTTAAATTACACTGTCAATTATATTAACAAGTTGTAGATTGTCTCAGTATCTGTAACCACTGTACTAACATGTGGACTTCCCATGTTGTGCTCCCTGAAGCGACCTTGATATTGCTATCTACTGCTGTCCTTGATCCAGTTGGACTTGTTCTCATTTTATGATTTTTTTGAATCGATTTATAGGGTTTTTCTGAAATGAAATGTGCATAGGAAATTGCTTCCAATTTGAACTCTCAGTTTTATCTGTAATATTCATATCGAACGCCGCAAACTCATAGCTGAGATTAAAATTAGCGCTTGCTTCAGTTTTATCTATAATATTTTTATTGAATCCATAAACTCAAAGCTGAGATTAAAATTTAATGCTTGCTTCAACAAATATGCTCTCACTAGAAGCTGCGGCTCGGTAACTGAACTTCCTACCTTTTGAATTATTAATATAATGCATGATGGTTGAGAAACTATTTCTTGTCTTCGAACTCTTGTACAAATGTACAAATACCCCTGACATCAATGTTTGCTATTTAATGCCTCTATCTTGTGGATTCCTTATATTATGATTATTGTGAATTTTAGGTAACATCAGAAGAGAACCAGGATGAGACCTTCACACAGGATTCTGCTGTGAGTGATATGGTGCGTGAGAGAGTGAATCAAGAAAATATAAGACAAAACAGGTCAGGGAAACAAGACCTTCTTCCCCCGTTGCAACCTCAAGGAAGCATTGATGGGCTCAAAATGTTTGGGTTTTCATCGACGTCAATTATTCAGGTACGAATGCGCCCACGCCAGTTTGGATTAAACTTAAAAATGGCTAAATTTCAATTTGATATCCTTTAACTATACAAGTTTTTCAACTAGATATCCTAAACTTTAATATTAGACAACTTAATACGTCAACTATAAGTGTACAACTTAATACCCTATCAGTGTTAAAGGAAAATCCTAAATAACTAAAATACCCCCTCATTCGTGGTCACTTCAAAAACCTCCAGCAGGAGAGTGGGGGTAATTTAGTCAAAAAATTATTATTTATTTTTGTTGAAACGGAAAAATTAACCATGAGTGACGGAGGGTATCGACTTGAAAATATTCAATGTTGAGGGTAGTGATTGGTATGAGATTAAAGTTTATGGTATCAAATTGAAAATTTTCAATAGTTGAGGGTATCAAGTTGAAATTAGGCCCTTAAAAATAAAAATATAAATGGAAGAAACTATTTGGCTTAAATTCTAAGAACAATTTGAAATGTTATTAACTGAATACCAACTTCTATAAACAGGTGATCGAGGACCTTGATCCTACCCGTCAGTGCTCGGAGTACTGGTCGTCAGGATTTCATGCACAATTGTAATCTAAGAGAACGGAGTCAAAGAACTATCCCGCAAAACTTGCCACGAGCTCAACTCTTGTGCCGCAAAAGTGCCCATCTTATCCGATACCAGAGAAAGCAGTACACAAGTTGTTTGGTGTGGACATAACTAGTTTGGTGAACGGAAAATCAGATGCAAGTGATCGCACATCAGCCGAGGAGGTCCAGCAAGTTCTTGGCAGATTGTTTAAGAAGGCAAACTCGGAATAACTAAGGATGATGCAAAGGATATTTAACAGCGAACCGGAGAGTGATTCTTGGAGGGCCACATTTCTGGACCTTGATGGATGCAGTCCACAATAATGTGCATAAGAGTAGAAAAAAAGGAAAGTATCAGGAATAACAATGATCTGCTGCAGAGAATCAACATTAAACCAGATCACACATCGCCATTGGAGCATCATTCTTTTGAATTTATAGGTAATACTACTGAAATCCATTTTTTGTTATAGCGCACAGTTGCTATTCTGGTTCAATTGGGATCATTTCCTGTGCAATCATAATGCAGCTTATGCATGGCTTTTTGTTGACTACACATTTTCAGCAGTGGAGGTTTAACTCTTCCAGAGTATTTATGAAGTTATAGATCGAGAGCAATTTTGAGCACATAAAGATGTGATCGTCATTTTTCTTTTCTTGTTTTAGTCTTTACATGTACAGAACAAGGCCTTCTATTGAATTTTCTTTCTTCGAAAAATGAGTTTCATCATGTAGCAGTTCGATACCTATTCCTTCAAATTGTTCTATGACAAACCGAGGCACTTATCGATAATATCTGTATATACTTGTTTCAATTGCTTACTCCACACCTGCATGAATGATCACAATCTGCCAAATGTACAAGTGTTGAATATTTATTCCTATCGCTCGATGTTTTTTTATATGTTTAATTTCGGTTTGCCTGTATTACTGTTCTAAGCGGTCCTGGTTGAGGTGTACTGGGAGCATGTTCTTTGGTCAATAATACAACATGAGTGTACAGTGGCATCATCATCAAACTGAAAATAGTCGGTAAGAATAGATCTATTCTTACCGACTAAACATGAGCAGAAGATAATTATTTTAACAATTATTCGATTTACGATCTATTATTTCCTTTCCTTTCCTTTCCTTTCCTTTCCTTTCCTTTCAGATCTTAGCTAAGAACCCTACTGTGATGAGCACTCAGGGCCGGCCCGGAACATTTTGATGCCCAGGACGAAATACAAAATGATGCCCATTCTTCAAAAAAATATTAGAAATAAAATATCAAAAAAAAATTGCATGATACAATAAACCAAAGTGAACCCTTCTAAATTGAGGCCTGATTCATGCCAGCTAACCTTAAATTTTGCATCAGGAATATATCCTAGCAAATGGTAATACTAGTACTTAAAAAAAATATTCGATGCAATATGTTATTTAACATTTTTTGTTTATGTTTTTTCAGTACTAGGATTGAGATATATGGGCTTGTTTGCCTAATTTATCAACAATAGAGAAACTTAAGAAACATAAATAATAAAAAAAACCAAAATCAGGAGGATTAAAAATTACAAGAGGAACAAAAGCTACAAAACATTTCAGTTTGAAAACCAAATCATTGTGAAATCTTAAGTGCAAAGATTACGAAAAGATATTCAACACTAGGAACAACGTATAATTTTAAGTGTGAAACCTTAAGTGCAAAGATAAACGAAAAGACTCATCGCCATCGGCTCATCGGTATTCAACACCAACGGGAGATCAATTATAACTTACAACACGTAGTGAGCTAAATATACTACAGAAGCTGACTGAAACTTAGTTACTATGAAAATGTGCATAAATAAAGAGATTACGAAGGAAGACCGAAGATCTAATACAAACAATATGTATCCTAATTTTTAAAAGATACAAAATTTCAAGTCTATGCTTGTGTCCGTGCAAAGTAGATTATATGTAAATATAACTTGAAGTTTCAAAAAATAAACTACATCAATAGAACTCCTCATTGAAAAGACGGGGGCAAAGAGATATTGTCCTCAGTCATTAACAACAGACGGAACTCAAAAAACATAATAAAGCCAAAATCACGAGGAACAAAAGTTAAAAAATATTTCAATTCTCAAAATAAAAGTCTCGCTAAAATATCAGGTTCACATTGATACCTCTATCTCAAATTTTCGTCTCCTCTTCGGGTCAAGGCTCGAGTAGAGGCCAGAGAGAGAAAGAGTGTGTGTGTCATCATGGCCTTCTTCGCGTAGTCTTACATCACGGAATCCTTTTTAAGGATTCTAGGAGAAGAAATTGAAAAAAATTATAAATTTTGTGTTTCAATTATAAGCAAAAGGGAGAATGAAGAGAGAATTAAAATGAACAATTAAAAAAAACTTATTGTTGGTCGCCTGGAATCGGAAGTGACGTAAAGAACTTTTTTTTTCTCTGAAATGCAAAAGAAAATCTGAAGCGATAAGAAGACTAGTTTTTCTTTGAAATTAAAGAGCTGGACGGCTATCCAATTCCCAAGCGCCATGCCCTATTTGTTGAATTGCTATCATTATTTTCTTCGGACCTTGCACTTTGAAGAATAAATCAAAGTAACAATGTTTTATTATTTATTACTATTACTAACTTAAAAAAAAAATGGGATCCCTTGGAATTTGGGACCCAGGACGCAAGCCCTGTCTGTCCCTCCTCCGGGCCGCCCCTATGAGCACTGGAACTGTAACTCATGAATCAATTGTTCGATTTACTACTAATGTTGGTAATGAGGAAGGCCTTGATCTTGTTGAATTTTAACAGCTGCACACGACAGAGGAAAATCTGTAGCCTCTACTATACACACATAGTGATGTAATGATTGCCGGAAACAATAATGCGCCATGTTACATGGTAATCTCTTCTACTCGTTTGGTGGAATCAATTTTTTTCATTTTTTTTTATTTGAGAAGTTATAATTTTTATTAATTTTTTTCCAGCGTTTAAAAAGTATGAAAATTGGAAGAGAAAATGAACAATTGGGTTGGGAAAGTGAATCCTTTGAGTGGATAGAAAACCATTTTCTTTCTACTTTTTACCTTCCTTTTATTACTATTTTTCTTTCTTACTCATTTCCTTTGACATCCAAACACAAAAAATGAATGACTGTTTCTTTTTTTCAAGATTCTGATTTTGTAAACCAAACGTGTCTTCAGTCCAAAATATATCAGTACTATAATTCATCTCCATGTACTACTGGTCTTGCTTCATACTCCATCTCAATTCTACCAGACATACAATAATTGGATCGGGAAAGTGCCTGACACAGAATGGTCAACGTCGACCCTTTGGGTCCACAAGACTTACTTCACCAAGCTAGTTTCTCAATACCAGTTGACAGGGCCGGCCCGTGATGTTGGGTTGCCCTAGCAGAAATTAATTTTGGTTGCCCTTTAATTTTTGTTGAGAAAATAATAACAAAAGTAAGTTGCAGCACATGATCAAGTAATGGAACATATAAAGAAGGCCTCAACACTAGGAAGACGATTCCAACTAAACCATCTATAAGGATATTGAATGTACAATATTCTTGTGCATTTATTGAGAAAGATTCTCATTTTTCAAATGACAACATAATACAGATAAATATATCCTTTTTCTTTAGAGCCAATCTACTTGTTACATCAAATATATTCAGCTGATGTATTATGTTGCCACATCAAATATACAAAAAAAATTATGTTGAGAATTTCTCAATTTTTATTCATAAAATTCTATTTAATTGGGGTTAATTTACAGAAAAAATTAACAAAAAGAATGAAGAAAAAAGCCCAAATAAAAGGGAGGCTTGGCATGTACCAGATAACTAATATAGAGGAGATGGGTGGCCCCGTAGCTGAGTCACGAAGGCTCTTGGAGATTTTGATTTGACGGAAGGGCGGAGAGAGGAGGGCTTGTTGGTGGAATAGTAGTGGTAGGAGAAACGGAGGTTGAATATGCCATTGGAAGGAGGTTCGACAGCTCCCTCTCGTTCCTCCGGAGGGAGGGAATAGCTCCGGCTCTGCTCTTGCCGGCTTCGATCAAATGAAATTAGGGTTTCGACGATCTATGAACATCAGGGTTTTGCCGATCCATGGAAATTAGGGGTTGCATACTTGCTTCATTGCCCGGGGGTTTGCCCATGTCCAGGGGGTTGCACAAGCCAGCAGGCTTGTCAGGCTTACCCCTGGGCCGGCCCTGCCAGTTGACTTTTTAAAGGCATGCAATGATTCAACGGTTCCTGTACGTCCCTCCTCCTACTTGGCAACGATATTGATGCAACCATCCAACACTATCTATAGTGTACAATTACTCGTCTTAGCTTCACGGGGTGCTTTAAGTTCTATTCAACACTAAATACTATACATATATAATGAGAACTTATGATACTACATAGGAGTAGAACTTAGATAATCCTAGATAATGATTGCAAGAAAGAAACAAAGTTTGGTTACTATTCTAATCGACCACTTGCGTGGATCAATAATGTGTTTGGAGTTTAATGGTCAATTACTATTCTGAGCCCAATTATGACCTGTAAGTGAGCTGTCGCATTCTGTGTGTTTGGATTTGGCTATGGAGACACTATATTTCCTATGTTTCGGGAAGTATGAAGTTTGTATGGATAAACCAAAGAATATAACATGGCAGGAGTTCCTTATGGAGCACTTCAAGATATAGAACCTTTCATAATAATGTAACACAAATACTAATTTATGAGCAAATCAAGACTCCAACTAAAAGGATGCATTGAAGACTCCACAACTAAAAAGAACCTGGCTAAATACTACTTTATGTAGGAATTGGTTATCAGTCGTTACCGATATCGAATTAGGTAGTTGAAGGTTATGGCATGATAGTGTTTCCAGTATTCGCAGTAGTCACCACGAGTGGTGGGTCTTGAGCGCCATATTGTATCTCTTCGAGACCATCACCCGAAGCAATCACAAACTCGATCTTCATGACATGTTTTGAGGCACTCGAGCGCAGTATTGTGGAGCTGATGGAGATGACTACGTACTCTGATCGTTTTGTATTATGGAGCACCAGTCACATCCCCAACCCCAACCCCAGATGGATGAGTCGGCCTCACGACATGCAGTTGACAAGTAGTTTGATGGAGACGACTACTAGGATTAGAGATGACTACACATGCTATTCATGTTGCCCCTACTGTCCTTGCTACTGATTGATGCTGTCCCTGTCGCTCATGTTTCTATGTTGTTCCTGCTGTCCCAGTAACCCTTCTTCTTCTTCTTCCATGGAGGACGTGTTCCTGGGATTAGTGAATAATTCCATGCTTGTTTTTAGATTTTTTTTGGACAAATTTTGTTGTACCTGTAATTATAATTAATATTGTATAGTGATTCTATGGCATATTGCGCCAATTGTATAATTAAAAATTATTTCTTCTATTTCTTTGTTTTCGATTAGTGTTTTGTGCTCCCGAAGGTCCGATTGGACATGCATATGGCAGATTATGCCTTATATATATATATATATATATATATATATATATATATATATATATATATATATATATATATATATATATATATATATATAACTCTAGGGGGGTTGAATAGGGTCAAGCTAACTAATCAAGCACTTACACAAGCTAATGGACAATCTAAAAATATAAGTGCAAGAGAAGAAGCAAAACAATACTAACACCCGATGTATCCTGATATCCTAGCTCCCAAGGGGCACTCCAGTCCCGGAACTCTCTCCGAATTTAATCCATTATTATCGCAAATAGTATAACGTGAGTTTTTATACGAAGGCTTACCAACTTCTTACACGAGAGCTTAGTCCGAAGGCCTCTTCGACTTCAACCGAGAGTTTGGATCCGAAAACTCTCCAACTTCAACCGAGAGTTTGGATCCGAAGGCTCTCCAACTTCAACCTTTCACAATAGGTTTTGATCTCCTTATACAAAAAGATGAAGATCTTACTTTTCAACTCAATAACTCTAACACAATTTGTGGATGGCAAATAAAAGCTTTGTAGAGTTGTTTGTGGATAGGCTTTGGTGGTTTAGAAATTTTTAGGCTCAAGGCATCAACCTTGAATGAAGGGGTTCATGGCTATTTATTACCAAACCATTGAAAAGAGCTCAAAGACAATTTTTTAGTCAGCGATCGGTATACCGTCGGTACGAACCGGTATACCATTGAAATACCGGTCTGGAATTGCAACGGTTAGAAATATAGCCGTTGGGATCATTAAATGTTCGAAATTCGACCGTTGGATTTTTAACGTTACTGAATTGGTATACCATTGGTATAGATTGGTATTCCATCGGTATGTCAATTTTGTGGACAAAAATTTTCTGTAAACAAAAATCGGTATACTGTCGGTATAGACGGGTATACCGTCGGTATGTCAATTTTTATTCAAAAATGATCCTGGACTAATTTGTACCCTAGCTTTCGATTTTGGAATCCATTTATTGTGTTTATAATTATTCCTAAGTCTCATTACCGACTCCAGATATATTGTAGCAGGTGCAAGCTTATTCAGAGTCTTGAAATGATGATGGCATGGCATGGCTTCTTTCCTTGATAGACATTGGCTTCTTCCTTGACGACAGATATCCAAAGATATCCAGTTTGTGAAAACTGAATACCTTTCGGGGGTTTCGCCCTCGAACCCCTACGGGGTGCGCTGTCCCCTCGACCCCCATCCGCTGAGCGGCAGCGGAACTCCCGAGTGCGTGGCTCCGGAGATATCGTCGGATGGTTCAGAAAAATCTTGTGGGATCCGTCATCTTTGGCCTACCATGATTTTTTTATTGCATATGTACACATTGATCTTGCTTATTGCTTTTCTTCATGTACATGTTAGACGAACAAAGCAATATACATGTAGCAAATATGATAAGGTAAAGCATTGTAGGACAATGCTAAGTTTAAATATAAGAGCTATAGTGATAGCATAAATATTTAGTGAGATCATAATGTTAAACTTAATTGAATAATCATAATCAAAACATAGTTTTGATTTTGGTAACTCAATTTAATTTAAGATATATATAATGAAAACTCATATCACTAATATGTAAAACAATAAGCATATATCACCAAATGTATAAGTATAAGTAGAAATGCTATGATAATAGTCTGAAGATTAGTGATAATGAAATGCTAAACTTAACAGAGTAATCATATTCAAAAATATGATACAATCATTGGGCCAACAATCTCTTCCTTTTTGATTATGGCAAATCGGTTAAGTTTAGTATGAATATAATAGATACATGTATCACTAATATATAAAAGACATAAGCAATATCACTAAAAGCATACCACTTAGATTATCAAATCGGTTAAGTTAGTATGGACATAATAGATGCATGTATCACTAATATACAAAAGACATAAGCAATATCACTAAAAGCATACCACTTAGATTATCAAATCGGTTAAGTTTAGTATGGACATAATAGATGCATGTATCACTAATATACAAAAGACATAAGCAATATCACTAAAAGCATACCGCTTAGATTACTTTTATTCCACTTAAACTTACTTTTCTCCTTTTGACATGATCAAAAATAAGCTCTCCCGTACTAAGAGAAAAGGAAATCAATCTTAAGTACATATATCAGAGCATGAGTGTCACTCCCCGATCTCGATATACGTATTCTTTCATGAATCCTATACATGGTGTCTTGTATTTAGCATGTGCATAATTCTATTTATTATTTATTAATGGTTGCATGTAGCCTTTAAGCATGTCATTAGTGGAATGGTTAGAGCATGTTTAGAGATTAGGTTTTTCTTAAGCCAACCCAACCCTAATATATATATTCTCTTCCTTTTCTCTCTCCTCATCACCTTTCATTCATTTCCCTCAACCACCACCATTAGGCAAGTACAACTTGCTCAAAAATGAAGATTTGCGCATTCTTCATCCTTGATTTTTTTCTTTGATATTATTTATCTATATTGTTCTTATCATCATCCTCTACAAGTTTAGTACTTGGTATTTTCGGTTTTGATGGAAGAATTCTTGTAGATCTAAGTTTATGTTATTTTTGGTTTTTCTTGGTTTTGATCTATTATACTTGCTTGCTTTCAAAATCTAGTTGTTCCATGTGGTAGAGCATTTTATTTTATCCAAATTTGACCTTTGAAAAGTTGGATTTCGTTTTGTTTGGGCCGAGTTGTGCAAGTTTGAAGTTCATGGATTCCATGGCCATCTTTCTCGAATTTTTGGAGAAGATGAGCAGTCTTTGGCCGCATACAGCTTGGCCGTATGAGTTTGGCCGCATAAGTCTTTGGTCGCATGCAGCTTGACCATATGAGTCTTTTGCCGCATGCAGCTTGGCCGCATGAGTTTGGCCGTATGAGTCTTTGGCTGCATGCAGCTTGGCAGCATGAGTCTTTGGCCGTATGCAACTTGGGTGCATGAGTTTGGACGCATGAGTCTTTGGCAGCATGCAGCTTGGCAGCATGAGTCTTTGGCCGCATGCAACTTGGCCGCATGAGTTTGGCCGTATGAGTTTTTGGCCGCATGTAACTTCACCGCATGCAGCTTGGCCGCATGAGTCTGGCCACATGAGTCTTTGGCCACATGTAGCTTGGCCGCATGAGTTTGGCCGCATGAGTCATTGGCCGCATGCAGCTTAGCCGCATAAGTTTTTGGCCGCATGAGTCTTTGACCGCATGCAGCTTGGCCGCATGAGTCTGGCCGCATGAGTCTTTGGTCGCATGCAGCTTGGCCGCATGAGTCTGGCCGCATGAGTCTTTGGCCGCATGCAGCTTGGCTGCATGAGTTTGGCCGTATGAGTCTTTTGTTGTATGTAGCTTGGCCGCATGAGTCTTTGGCCGGGCCGCATGAGTCTTTGGCCGCATGCAGCTTGGCCACATGAGTCTGGCCGTATGAGTCTTTGGCCGCATGCAGCTTGGCCGCATGAGTCCTTGGCCTCATAGTGCCTGGCCGCGTGGGTCTTTGGTCGCATGCAGTCCTACGAACCGCCTTGGTCCCGCGGACCGTATGTGTCCCGCAGACTGCATGACCCCGTGGCCGCATGCGTTCTTGTGTCTTGGCCCTCATTCCTGATCTGACTACCTATACGAGTGCTGGATAAACCTATGTGGGTACTAAGGTACAATCTATGTGAGCACCAAGGTGCTATCCTGTGTGCTAAGTGTTCCTACGTGGTATACCTGTCAGTACATCCAAGAGTCCAGCATTTACATAGCGAATGGTTGGTAGCAATGACGTGGTATGTGTTGTGTGTTGCATTAAACCAAGAAAGGGTACATACGTATGACTCCATGAGCCAGTACAAATCCCTTCTTGGGGTACTCGTACATTGTACAACATCTAGGGGAGTAAGCATGTGACCACGACATGTGAACTCCAAGGATAACCTAGGGATTAACTAGGCATCTAACTTGATAGATGCATTGGGTGGCACGAATTCCAAGATCGTGCCATACTATCCACCCCGGGTCCAGTCCTGACGTGTCGGATTGGCCGTCATGGATATGGTTTCATTCGCCTATAGCATGTGACTATATCTGACTTCTACGAGCTATGTGTTATATATTTTAGCGCGGTAGCCCTCCGGGGGACCGATGCATAATCAATGTGCTATATGTTTAATGGTTTGGCTAGCCCTGCTGAGTTAATACAATCTGAGGATCCCTTTTAATCAGTATCGCTCGCCAAATATAGAAAGCCGCAGGAATGAATGGCCGCTTGAAAAATGACTTGACTGTGCCTTGTACCTTCCGTTAGTAGCCGAGGGACATGGACTGTCATGGCGCGTGGACCAACCCATGTCCTTGTTTGGTTGTTGGGTTGGTCTATCGTGCTATGACAGATTGTGGACCGAGGTTACGACCGGAAGCTTTTATTAGTACTAGTATTATTATTTTTATGCTTGGGTTTTATCTCACTCTTTTGTGCTCCCTTGTGGTACTTGCTATTCGGGGCTGACCCCGCTGGTTTTGTTTGGCCAGATCACGTAGCAGAGCCTGAGGATCCGACCTTCCTTTCTGACGTCAATGGTGCATACTAGGAGCATGGCCGACGGGGTACTTGAGTGGGTTTTTTCTCCACCACTCTAGTTTTTAACACTTATGTTCTGGCGTTTAGCCATCGGCACCTGTTTAGCCGGTTAATCTGGATACTTTATCTTTTACATAATTATAATTAAATCAGACTGCAGCTGAGTACAATTATGTGCATGTGACTCTCTGGACTAGCTAACTTATAAATCGAGATCCCCATGATCATTTTGATGAAGCGTCGGGGACACCTTACTGCTTTATCTCATATGTTCATTAATTGATATTTTTTTGCTTAGAATGATTGAGACATAGATGCTCTGTGAGACCATAGGAGACTTGATTGTAGCATGCACCCCTTGTCTCTTGATAGCTACGATTGCCGTATGACGTTTGCATACCTCATATGGAGTAGCTGGCCTAGTCCGTCTTTGTATTCCGGTACTGGGACGTGACAATGAGGAAGGCATAGACAATCATGATCAAGAAATAGTAAATGAAGAACAATAGGAGAAGTGTGTAAAGACAAGTATAGAAACTACATATCAAATGTAGAGTACCAAATAGAAAATAGCTTGTCAAAACACAATATAGTTGGTAAAACTAAAAGAATTTGAAAATAATCAATAGATAGTTTACCAACATGAAATCCAAGAAAGAAATCCAAAACATAATATGATATGAAATATTACTCTAGTTTTGGAAGAGAATTATGAAATAAAGGATTTCAGTCAAAAGCCATGAAGATTAGATAATTGTAAATAATAGATATCAAAGAAGAAAGATACCAATTGAGATATTGAAATATATAAACTTGATACCAATCGAAATACATAAACTTGAAACATTGATCAATGAAACCATGATAGTCACAATTGTCCACGGATAAATAGTGAAACAAAATAAAGGAATGATCAATGTAAATTATAGTAATTGATATAAAATGATCTCATTATTTGCAAATCTATTTATTTATCCAAATTCATGCATTTAACTCAATTACCTTATCATGCTATATGAATACCCTTTAGATAAAATATGAAGGTAAAGAAAAAAAATACTTGAGAAAGAGAAATTCAGTCGACTTGAATGCTCCCCCTCAAAGTATTACCAATATAAAATCATAAATTTTGGGTAAGTCCTCAAAAAGGAAAGCCAAATCAATTAAGCATACAAGGAAAGCCAAATCAATGAAAGCACAATAGTCATCAAGATAAGATACGAAAGTTAATATTAACAAGATGACTTATTTAACCCATATAAAAGAGAGAGATAAAGATAATTGCATATACTCTCATAAACCCTTCACAAAATAAAAGTATCATGACCTCAATCACTATGATGTGAAAATAAAGAAAATATGGGTCCATGATGAACTAGGTATACGATATATTAAAGGTTATAAATGAATTGGACTAATTATTTGTTCCCCTTCAAAACATGTGTATCTAGTTACAAAGCGCTTATAGCATAAAATAGATAACTACAAGATCTAGGGGTAAATCAACTATAGATTTCTTCCTATTGCTCAATGCATATAAGGCTATAAAATTATCACAAAACGAATAATATCATCCTTAGTCAAGAAGAGATCCAATTAACAGCCACTAGAGATGAAAGATCAAAAGAATATTCTAATTAAGCACATTAAAAAAAAGATCATCATGAAAAGAAATAAGGTCAAGTAAAACAATCATGATGAGAATCAGAATATAGCTCAAAAATAAAATAAAATAAAAATAAAACTCAAATATCATGTTGTCACGACCCGCACCCGTTTTTTTCTTCGGATACGAGACGTGTCCAAGCCAGTCTACGCCGCAGTGTCGGTGGTAGAACACTGTATAGCCACAATGCTCAAAATCACAAATAATGCTATTCACAAAATTAATTTAAACTTACAATATTTCCAAGTTTTACATTTGCAGAAAAATATAAACTTGTACAAATATTGGAATGACTACAACTCAGCCATCTAGCTAGTCTCTAGGCTTTTGTCTGCAAGTACACCCGTATCTCCCAATGCTAAGTGAATCCACGACTAATCCTAAAAAAATATTAGTTTCTAGTCATGAATGGAACGAGTACAATTCACTGAATGCAGTTTCAATAATTGAAAATGACTATTACAACAGAGGTTAGACATCAATTACATGTTTTTGAAAATAAACAGAAAAGACGAAAAATCAGTAGCAAATAAATAGACAAAAATACTTTCCCAAATGTTAGAAGTACCTTTGATATGTGATCAATCTGGGACACTACACCGCAAGGTCTACTTGCACAAAAATAAACAATGTCTACGAGGTCTACTTGCAGAAATTAAACAATGTCTACGAGGTCTACTTGCAGAAGATAAACAATGTCTACGTGGTCTACTTGTAAAAAATAAACAATGTTTACGAGGTCTACTTGTAGAAAATAAACAATGTCTACGAGGTCTACTTGCATAAAATAAACAATGTCTGCAAGGTCTACTGCATGAAAATAAACAATGTCTACGGTCGGATCACACATCCTTGGTACTTCTCATTTTCGACTCAATAATTTATAATAGAATATTAAAATCACATAACCAATGGCCAATCAATGAAATATAGTGAAGATCAATATCGAAATGCAGACAATAAACTGTACTCGCCTGAGGTCCATTGCTGGTGAAACCGACAATCCAAACCACTCAGTGTGCTACAATAGTCAAAACTCGTATAACAGTCTCCGGATGCAGAAATAAACATTATCAATGTTCTTAGAATAGTCAAAATAGCTAGAATTGTCTGTCTTTAAGTTCAATTCTGGACACAAGAGCAAAACGGTAATTTCGGGTCAAAACGGTATCCGCTGTTAGACCCGTTTTGCACCAAAAAATGTGCCAGGGTCAATGGTCTCTAAAGTCATCAAACTATATGTCTACAAATTTGTTTTGATGATACGAACTCAACCGTATGTCCAAAGTTGGATTCGGCAGGCCGTACACAAAATTGCCCGTTGAATCGGACCGTGGGGCCCACAAAACGACGATCCGATCAACTATCTCATAATTGGACCAAACTTGGTATACAGGACCAAACAAATGACACGGTCCTGTTGGCGCAAGTTTCGTCTCGATTTGATGAACGTGCACAAAGTAATTGATAAATTTGTACAGAGGTCGATACGATAAATTTTGACGGATACGCATCAAATTTGTCGCGCACACGCAACCAATTTGAATTCCGTCAAAGCCCACACGTCCACGAAGTCGTTACGCACCTTTTGATGCTTTCGGTTCATGACCACGTCGTCCGGATTGGCAGGTGTTTGCCATGAAATATAAAAGAACAAAACAATTATCGGAGGACCTGCTTTTACTTCACATTACAAACTCGCTTGTACTAGGTACAGCAGTCTAAGTACAATTGTTTATTTTAGATTCTGGGGGGGTGATGATAGAGGCTCGAAAAGGCGACGACAACCCTGCCTTACTCCTTGGACGATCGGTATGTAGCCTTGACTCCTGTGACGAGATGGTTGGCGTTGATGAAGAAATGCTCTTCTTGCTCTTCTCGTATTGCTCTTCTGACTTCTCTCTTTCTCTGTATATTTTCTCTCTGATTATTAGGGGGAAAATGTCTCTCTGTCTATCTCTCCTTCTCGCAAGGGAATGGCACCTTGCTTATTTATAGGAGTGGAGGCATCATTAGGGTTTGGATGATTGCCCATTCTCAAAGTGACGGCCGCCTGATGATTAATCAATCTGAACCATTAGTCTTAAGCGTGAAGGATCTGGGCCATTAATGTGGATCGTTTTGAATCTTGTGAATGATTAATGCTGATTGCTTTAAATCTTTATGATTGGTTGTGTCAAGCTTGGATCTCTCACCACGTGTCCCATTGGCTTGATCATGAATGATATGACCTGATCTCATTAATTATGAGGATAACGTCAAATATGGTTATTAGGATATGGTAAATCTCTGATTGATTTAATAGCACGCTTCCTATAATCCCCCGTGCTGCCAGCTGTCAAGTCATGGGGGCAATTGAATCCCTGCCACGTGTCTTAATGGTGGACCCTGCTAGAGCCGCATGATATCTATGAACCGTATAAGACAGCGTCTCAGCGAGCCACATAGGTATAGTACTTGCGAGCCGCATGGGATGGTTTCTTGGTGAGCCGCAGGAAGATGATTCCTGCCAGCCGCATGAAGCTGTTCTTCGATTGAGCTGCATGGGAGTCTGCCATGTGGCAATCTCGGATCGTATCAGAGATTTTCTTCTGTTCCCGAAGGGTCTGTCATTATGATAGGACCATCATGACACTTTATGTCAGAGCCGTCAGCTGTCAAATCATGGCAGAGCATTAAATAAGGCCATTACTCGATGGCCAGCTGTGTGAAGGGACCCCATGGGGACACGTGGTGTTGATCGAGCCGCATATCTCTGCTGGTCGTATATGAGCCGCATGTACTTCCGAGCCACATGAGGCTGGGAGACTCTTTGAACCGCATGGGACTGTCCCTATGTAAGCCGCATGGATTCTCCAGTCCCGAGCCGCATGAGACTGAGAGTCTCTCTGAACCGCATGGGACTGCCCTTGTATGAGCCGCAAGGGGTTCTCCTGTTCCGAGCCGTATGAGACTGAGAGTCTCTTTGAACCGCAAAGGACTGCCCCTGTATGAGCCGCATGGGGTTCTCCTGTTCCGAGCCGCATAGACCATCATTCTGATATTTTCCATGCTTCTACAAGACCCCCTTCAAAGTTTTCAATTTACAAAATTGAAATACTTTGAATAAGAAGCATGGCCCTTGCTGACCGCATAGATGGTTCAGCCGCATGGATTTATCTGGCCGCATGAGCTGTTAGGTTGCATAGACTTTTTGCCACGTGTCCCAACCACGTGTGCAAATCTTCTGCATTAAATACCCTTGATTTATTTTTTTGAATTAATGCCGCCTTTTGGGGGAGGATCCCAAGGGTCAGTTTTGCTTTGACCGAAGTGTTTTGCCTTTATTCTTTTAGGCGGCGTGTGGATCAAGGCTTTTGTTGTTTTGCGAGCCTTCTTCGCCTATAAATAGGAGTAATTTATTTTTTGAGGGTTTCTTTACCTTCTCTCTTTGCTCGAACTCCTTGTTGTCGACTCCCTCTTCGTCTTCTCCTATCAACGATCGACAATGGCTCCCAAGAAGACTACCGCTGCTACGGGCAAGAAGACCGCGTCGTCGTCTGTGGCAGCGAAGGGCAAGAAGGTCGCGTCTTCATCGACTACGGCGGCGGCGGCGAACGTGGCGACTCCTCCGCCGGCTGACGTGTCTATTTTCTACCCCGACGTTCACCCGCCTATTGCTGGTAGGATCATCAACATGAACTGTCATGGCTATGCCGCATATCTTATGCGCGAGCCTGTATTTCCAAGTGTGCTGCATATCCGACTCATGTTTGAGCCGTATGGGATATGACCCAGGCCTGAGCCGCATGAAAGTTGTTTATTTGCAGCCGCATAATTACTTCACCATCAGGGCCGCATAAGCTCATCTGGGCTGGACCGCACGAGCTCTTTCGAACTGAGCCGCATAAGCCTATTTCGAACTGAACCGCATAAGAACATTTGAACTAGGCCGCATAAGCTCATCCGCACTGAACCGCATACGCTCATTCTGAACCAAACCGCATAAGCTCATTCGAACTGAACCACATGAGCTCTTTCAAACTGAGCCGCATAAGGCTATGCTGAACTAAGCCGCATAAGCATCGAGTAGTTGTGTTTCGGCTATCTTTTTGACCTTGTTTCTCTTGTCTTTCTTCAGTGAATCTGCCAGTAAATCATGTGGGGGAACTTCTGGTTGGCTCGAATCAGTTTGCCATGGATGTGCGATGGGACAATTTAGTTCATCAAGTGTCAGAGCAGCTCCTTGTTAATGAGCCTTTGGAGCGACTAAATGCTATCAGGGTTTAATCTTTCCAATTCCTTAGTGACATGATGAGCTCCGGGAAGCCTAATGGGAAGCATCTGAGGCCGGTCTTCCTTTTTGGGGATGCGTTGATCATAAAAAACTCCCGAGTGCTGGATGTTTCCGAGAGTTGGGATTTTAACCTGGACGGGATGCCGATTCACATCCCCATTATGAAGCGTCATTTCTCTTTTGCGTGGTTCAACATGATCGTTTTGGACAGGCAGATGCCAGACCCCCTCACTCCAACCAGACCGGGGATGTTTGTTGGTAACATTCGTTACAACAAAACCACTGGGTCAGTGCGCGCGATCAAGGATCCGGCCAGTCGATCTGTGATGGGGTTAGTTCCGGGTACCTTTATCAACACACCCGGTCCTAACTTCTCATTCTCTCAGGCTGATACCTTCCTGAGCCAGCTTGCTCGCAAAGGGTCCTATCCTGTTGGAAGATTGGTACTGCCGAGCTGGTTACACCCCATTCCCCCGTGGGCTAACCTGACCTCGTGGATTCTACGGAACTACGGGGAATTTTTGCGAGAAGTCAATCTTTATGATGCTATCCGGGGTACCAGCCACGGGTTGCCCGTTAATAAGCCATTGTTCATGGCCCTTCTGGAGATGTATAATCATCGGACAGGGGTTTTCTTCACACCTGTAGGGGAATTGGGGCTCGCTTTTCACGAGATGTATGCTGTCTCCAAGCTCCCCTGGGGAGACAAGCCCTTCGAAGCGTACACTCCGACGAATGAGGAGTTTCAGGATTTAGACCGACGATTCCCAGGTTTCGTCACTGTGTATCAAGAACTGTTGTGTCATCATAGCACCTGTCACCGAACGGCTATCCAGAAAAATGATAGCTCGGAAGGGGACGCTCCCCATACCAAATCTTGGGTCTCATACCTTTTCAAATTCAGCGCTGCTGGCCGAGTTACTTCCCGAGATCGTCAAACTCCTAGGGAAGTAGAAGACTTGGTGTCGACTGCTAGGAGGTCAAAGTCTAAGGGTGACAAATTTGGGAGCCAGATTGACTCCTTTAGCTATTTTTATTATAGTACTCGACGGCTGTCAGAGAAGGCACTCTTGGCAGAATTTTTAATGGTATGGCTGCGCAATTGTGTGGTCTCAGGAGGGGCAGGTGCTATTGAGAGGATCGGCCGTCACTTCATTCTTCCCGCCGTGAAGTTGGCCTTTGGGGTCAGGCTGGCTCTTCTTCCCGCTATGGTGTGCAGTATTCAGCATGGTATCCGCGCCTTCTCGTCCAAGGTCATTGCCCGCAAGAAGATGCTGGATTTTGAGCGTATAGAGCTACCGTTCCACTATTTGATGGGGTGGTTGTTAATGCACTACAAATCTTTGATGGGACCTGGAATAGCGGAAGATGCTACAGATGAAGATGCTTTCCTTTTCAAATGCCATCGCCAGTCTTGGGAATACAATACTATGCCAGCTTGCCGGAGGGCGCTGGCGAGGGTGGATGGGTGTAACTTTTTCGTGTCTGTTCCTCATTTTTTCGATGAGGAAGTGAGGAATGTATATCTTGATGGTACTGGACCTTCTCACTTTCTGTCTCCGAATATGCTCACCTGGTTGCGCAACATCCGCCCCGCGCATCTGGTCTATCGCAACCGCGATAATGTGTACTTAGAGCCCTACCTGCCTAGTAGGTTTTTGCGCCAATTTGGCTATAGCCAGTTATTCCTTGACTGTCCCAACCCTTGTTTGGGCTTTGAAGGTAGCGTTCTTGATGGTGTCAGGACGTGGAATTATTATGACGCTTATCATACTCGGGCCACCTTCTCGGCCTCCGATGTTAAGGCGCCGAGGGAAATTTTGTACGTGGCTGCTTTGTATCATGTTATGGCGAACAAGCCTCCTGTTAATTTTGATCCGAGTACCAGTTTCATCGTGGGTATCGGTTTAGAGGAGAAGCCCAAGGGGGCTAAGGCTAGAAAGCAACTTGCGCTCCAGACTCCTCTCCCTGAATCAGAATCTTCCGAGTCGGCTGAGGAGGAGGATAATCATGACAGCGAAGACTCCCTTTCTGGTGGGGGTGAAGAAGTAGCGGATCAACCACTTCCCGTACCCGATGAACTGGCGGAGGATCTGTTACTTGCTACACAAGAGGAAGTAGTGAGGGAAGGACAGCCTCCCGCTGTGTCTGGTCCCTCACGCAAACGAGTCAGACGTGAGTCTTCTGACAGCAGAGCGACCTTTTCCGTGAAGAGAGCTGCCGTTAGGTCTCGTGGATTACTTATTACCGAGGGGGTGAAGATGCAGACGATGTTCCGGAGATAAGACCAAGTCGGAGCCATCTCCTTGTTGCGGTTTTCTTTTTCTTAGAATACGACTTAATCATTTTTCTTTGTAGGTGTCTGATGAACCGGCCTCCCATGAACCGTCTGCCGCCCCTGAGGTTGACCCGGCCCTTACTTCTTTGATTAGTGGTATGTGTTCCGCGATCCTTTCAGCGGGGGCTCTTCCAGCGGCGGCTGAGGACTCCCAAGTTGCTGAGGCCCTAGTCCGGGATGACGAAGGTTCCCTCGGGCCTGTCTTCGAGGTTGCTGAATTTCTGCAAGGTGACACCGATCTCGTCGCATCCCCTCCCGAGGGTGCTGGGGCGAAGGAGCCTATCATATTCAACTCGGAGGCTGCTGGTGAAGAGGCTGCGGTGGCTGTAGGTGAACCTCAGCCTCCACACTCCTCCACTGGTAAGATAAGCCAAATATTGACTAGTGATGGGGCTTATTTGCTCTATCAACATATCCTCCGGGTCAAATCGATTCATGGTTGTCTTGGCCCTACAGGTCCTGACCCTATACTTCCCACCGCGGATGTTCTTGGAGAAGGCTCGGCCCACCGCGATCTGGGGGAAAGGAGCGTTTCCTCTCCTTTACCGTCTCATGTCGAGGGGCCTCCCGCCAGCTCCGGGCAGATGGGAATGGAGCTGGCGATGGTCTCCGCCTCATCCTCTGCTGATTATACGGCTCCGGAGATTGACCTCTCGACCCTGCCGAGCATTCAAGTTCTGCGGGCTGCTGAAGAGGAATTGGCCGCTGTTCATGCGTCCTTCTGTACGGAGTTTGTTTCTCTTGTGGCAGGAGCGGCAGATTCTGTTGCGTCTTCTTCAGCGTTGCCGGCTACACTCCCGTTGACACCGGCTTCTTCGGAGGCTCTGGACGAGGTGACGCAGGATGTGGTTGACATCTTCTATCGCCACTTAAAGAGGGCGTAGATGCCGCTGTAGAACGGGGAACCCCTTTTACTCTGTCTCTGCGGTGTGCCCGGGGCCAGGTTGCAACTTTGAAGTCTCTTCCTGGCGGGGTGGGGTTGGCTGCACTTCTAGAGCCTAAGTTGGCAGAGGCTGATCAGCTTGTGACCCAATTGCTGGCGATACGGCAGGCGGACTTGCCTGCTGCGATTGAACGGGAGCGGGGCTTCCTCATTGCTGCTCGGGATAGGATCAAGCTCGCTCGAGATACTGCCGGGCCAGTTGTGCAGGGGGACCTTGACAAGTTCTTCGCTTCGTATGACAGGCTGGGTCGTCGAAGTCAGGCTTGTCGGGCTCGGGAAGAGTCTGCTTCTCGTGGAATCGCTAACATGAAGGAGCGGATTCTCGCACTCCAGAGGGAGTTGACCTTCTTAGAGTCAGAGCTGGAGGCTGCTCGTGCGAAACAGGAGTCGATTGCTCAGGAGGCCGAGAGGGTTTCCCGATCTTCTGTCAACCTGGAGCGAACTTTCAAGAAATTCGAGGACAACTGGCAAGCTCATGCTCATCTGGAGGACGCGGCGGTGCTGAGCCAGGAGGCGGAGCGTCGAGCTAAACAGAGGCTTGAGCGGTCGGTTGCCTTGCTGATGGACCGTCTCATGGCGTTATGTGCCCCGGAGCAGTGATCGGCCTTCTGTCTTCTTTTGCTATCTTTTTTTCCTTTTTGTCTTCATTTTGTAAGGGATGAGATCCCAAATGATGTAGCACTTTAAATTTTGAATAAATGAGCATGTTTCAACTCATCTTCTCTTTCTTGTACTTGTGGTGTTCGTGGATTTGGACCTGCTGGGGGATTATTTGTGGACCTGTCACCCTGGGCGTACCTTGGTTTTAGGTACGAGTAACAAGTTTTGGAGAGGAATACCTAGAACAACTTTACGATAAGACAACTATAGAAGTTTTTGGTATTCAGGAGAACGCCAAGGAGCAGCTGGGCTCTCAGGCATGATAGGGAAGGGATGGGCGTGTACTGGAGATCCAGTACAGCATCTGTGGTCGACTGAGGACATTTGTGGTCAACAGAGGACATTTGTGGTCAACAGAGGACGTTTGTGGTCAACAGAGGACATTTGTGGTCAACAAAGGACATTTGTGGTCAACAGAGGACATTTGTGGTCAACAGAGGACATTTGTGGACCTATTATCCTTGTCGTACTCCGGTTGTGGGTACAGATAATAGGTTGAAAGAGAACCGACATACTTACTCAGAGGTAATGGGGACATGGCAAGCATGAAGGTTTCTTCGACGGAGCTTTCCCACTCAGAGGTAATGAGGACATGGCAGGAGTGGGCTCAATGAAGAGGGGGTACATAGAACGACTCAGAGGTAGGAGAACGTGGAAGTTCTATGCGAGGGGGCGGTTTGTTTTTGATGGAAGTGAAAACAACTCAGAGGTAATGAAGACATGGCCGTTTCGGAAATTTGTGGATCGATTACCCTTTTTGTGCACTGGGAGTGCGGGTAGTGGATCATGAGGGAGGATCTCTTCCAGGAAGAAAGTTCAGAGGTATAATTATACATGACTTATTATCTGAAAGAGTGACCGGACTGTGAGTTCAGAGGCACCAGCGGGCACATAACTCGGTAATTTAGAATATTGAGAAAGTGTGAGTTCAGCTGTACCAGCGGATACATGACTCAGTATTCTGAGGTACATATGGGTGTGAGTTCAGCGGTTCCAGCGGGTACATGACTCGATAATCTGAAGGGAATGTGGAGGTGAGTTCAGCGGCACCAGCAGGTACATGACTCGATAATCTGAAATGTTGTGGATGTGAGTTCAGCGGCACCAGCGGGTACATGACTCGATGATCAGGAGAGAATGTCGTTTAGACATAATATTTCTTCAGGAACTTGCCGTTGACGGGCAACATGAGCAAGTCTCCGTTTTGTTTTGCGAGGCGGTAAGCACCGTTGGAGAATACTGCCTCAATGATAAATGGGCCTTCCCACTTTGGCTGGAATTTACCGGCGGTCTTGTGAGTCATGACCATTGGCCTCCGGACTGTCAGAACGAGATCGCCCACTTAGAATGTTCTGATTTGGACCTTCTTGTTGAAGGCTCCCGAGATGGGTGCTTGGTATAGCTCAATTCGTTGCTGAGCCAAGAGGCGCTTTTCATCTAGTGTCTCCAATTCCTGTAGCCGGCGATGGTGGTTTTCGTCTGTCGTCAATTGATGTGTGAGGGCGATACGTAGTGAGGGGATCTGAGTCTCCAATGGGAGGAATGCCTCACTCCCGTACACCAGGAAGAATGGTGTATTCCCGGTGGCTGTTCGAACTGTGGTGCGATAAGCCCATAAACATTCGCCGAGCTTCTCGTTCCAGTCGTGTTTGTTGGAGGAGATAAACTTCTTGAGGAGCCTGATGATTGTTTTGTTGAATGCCTCTGCCAACCCATTCGCTGCCGGGTTGTACGGTGTCGAAGCAACATTCTGAATACGGTGCTTATCATAAAACTGATAGAATGTGTGGCTTACAAACTGCGGACCATTATCATGGATGATCCTTCGGGGCAATCCAAAGCGGTAGATGACGTGATGCTTAAGGAAGCTGATCACGTTTGAAGTCTTGACTTCTGCGAGTTGGACAGCTTTCACCCATTTGGAGAAGTAATCAGTGATCGCAAGTATGAAGCGATGTCCTCGGGAGGAAGGTGGGGTGATTGGACCAATGATATCCATTCCCCATGCTTCGAATGGCCAGGACGCCACTGTCGGATGTAGAAATTCAGATGGTTGGTAAATGAAGTCTGCGTGGACTTGGCAGGCTTTGCATTTTCTAGCATAATCTATCGTATCTGCCACCATCGTGGGCCAATAGTAGCCCATTCGTCGAAGACGGTCTTGCAATTTAGGACCAGGCTGGTGGGCCCCGCAGACACCGTCATGAGCTTCTCGTACGGCCTCTTTGGCTTCTGCGTTTGACAAGCACCGAAGTAACAACCCATCATAGGATCGTCGATACAGCATTTTCGTCTCTATATCATAGAAGAATCTAAGAGAATGTCGTCTGATGGAGGTGGCTTCCTTTGGATTCTCTGGAAGGATGTCGTAGACGGTAGTCGATGAATGGCTGTCTCCAGTCTGGTGCTTCGTCGATCTCCTGGGCAGAATAGCTTGCCACGAATTGAACATTGTTCTTGGGGCAGACCAATTCGTGGCCTATCACGTCAACCGAATGATGAGTGTGGTTTGGTACAGCTAAGGAAGCGGCAAGGCCTGCTAAGGCGTCGGCTTCGAAATTTTGGAGTCTGGGACATGCTCGATGAAGAATCCCTCAAACGATGAGATGATGTTGATCACTATTTGGTGGTAGGGGATCATGTCTTCATGGCGGACTTCGTATGATTCCCGAATCTGATTGACGATTAATTGCGAATCGCCGTATGCTTCCAGATATTCTACCCCCAGCTCTTTTGCAAGTTGGAGACCGATGACTAAAGCGTTGTACTCGGCCACGTTGTTAGAACAGGGTTCCGTGAGAGAGTAGGCACGATTGATCACGAGCCCGGTAGGAGAAATCAATACAACCCCGACTCCAACGACGATGTTTCCCTTGGATCCAGTTCTTGAAGCGCCGTCGAAGAACATTCGCCATATGTTATCGTGAGTGGTTGTATTCGAGTCGACGACCTTATCTGGTATCTCTTCATATATTCTGGATGACTCCGACCCTGGGTGGGCTGCCAAGAAGTCTGCCAGGGCTTGACCTTTGACAGCCTTCTGTGGGATGAATACCATATGATAGGGAGACAACAATATTGCCCATGTAGCGAGCCGAGAGCTGAGTGCCCCTGGCTTAGTCATGAGGACTCTGAGAGGGTTGACTCGTGAGATCACATGTATGGTTTGTCCTGTGATATAATGCCGCGTCTTCTGAATAGCGAACACCAAGGCGAGGCATTCCTTCTCTATCGTAGTGTATCGGTGCTCCGGTCCAACCATCATTCGGCTGAGGTAATATATGGCTTGTTCGTGGCCTGCATTGTTGTTTTGTGCCAACAGAGCACCAAGGGAGTGTTCCATTGCTCGTACGTATAGCAGAAACGGTTTTCCGACAACCGGGGCCACCAAGACTGGAGGATTTGATAAATATTCTTTGATGCTGTCGAAGGCACGCTGACATTCCTCGTCCCATACGAATGAGACTCCTTTCTTCATGAGGTGCATGAACGGTCGGTATCGTCTAGAGAGGTTGGAAATGAACCTCCTGATGTAAGCTAGCCTCCCTTGGAGGCCTCTGAGTTTGCGGAGATTTCTCGGGGGACCCATCTCCATGATTGCCTTTGTTTTCTCAGGGTCTACATGAATGCCCTGAGCGGTGATGATGAATCCCAAGAATTTTCTGCTGGATATGCCCAAGAAAGATTTTGTAGGATTTATTTTCAGATTGTGGGCTCGCATCAGGTCGAATACCGTCCTCAGGTCCTGCAGATGATCTCCCTTACAGCGACTCTTGACGGCAATGTCATCGACATAGCATTCCACCGTATTGTGCAGGTGTTCTATGAAGATGATACTCATGGCTCGTTGATACGTGGCGCCGGCATTCTTTAAACCGAAAGGCATGACTATGTAACAGTATGTGCCAATCGGTGTTCGGAATGATATGTGCTTTTCGTCGTCAGGAGACATCTTAATTTGGTTGTACCCCGAGAATCCATCCATGAATGACATACGTTCGAAGCCGCATGTGTTGTCAATCATGATATCTGTGATAGGGAGGAGGAATTCGTCTTTCGGGCATGCCTCATTCAGATTGCGAAAGACGATGCAGATTCAGATTTTTTTCCATTCTTCTTGAGGACCGGAACTATATTGGCGACCCAATCGGGATGTTGCTCTTCACGAATGAAGCCGCTGGCTATCAGTTTGTTGAATTTGGCTTCGATTGCATCCATGACACCTGGGCGGAAGCGTCGTTGTTGCTGCTTGACTGGCTTTGCATCTGGCCGTATGTTGTGCTGATAAAGAGCAATATCGGGATCTAACCCCAGTATGTCTTCATAACTCCATGCGAACACATCAATATATTCTCTGATAAGTTCCAGCAGCGATTCTCGCTCTTCGACTGTTAAGCTTTTACTGACAAAGATTGGCTTTGGAGAGGATTCGCTGCCGAGGTCGACCTGCATAACCTCATCTTTGGTAGGAGGTTCTCTCTGCTCGAACCGCTTTTCCCATTGTGCATCCAGCTGTTGGGCCCACGGCTCTAGTTCGAGGATTTCAGAAATGTTTTCGTCTTCTTCGTAAGCGTCGGCGAATGCCATATTGGCTGACAGGACTTGTCTGAATATGTCTCCGATGCTGGTATCCGAGTCGAAGGTTGGTGATCCGGTTGAATGTGACTGCCAGTCACACTCCTCATCTGAACTCTCAGGGGTCATCGTGGGAGTTACATATCCTAGTCCACATCGAGTTTTACTATAGTAGTCCCGTGGCTTGCCAGCCGGAACTGGTGGCTTCAAAGGTAATCGTCGCCCGGTGCTGTAGTTTAAGCCTGGCGTAGTTTCCAGATCATATCCCTGTTTTTGTATGAGATATTTGGACTGAGGGCTATAAAGATACAGAGGCAGTCTCCCGGTATCAGACCCAAGATCGACTTCTATTATGGTGAAGGGACGCGGATCGTCTTTCCGACCGAAGATGATCGGATGATCTCCTCCCTCGATTATGCGGTACGCGTCTTCTGCTGGAATAAGCTGGATTGTGGTGTGCACATTTGTCACCTGTGTGTGTAGGTGGGTGCCTATACCATGTTCCATAGCGTACATTGTACAAAGCTTATTAAGCTCGATGTAGTTCAAAGATAGCCCTTTATTGATAAAATAGGGTATCTTTTCTAGGGAGATTACATCATCTGTGGAAGGAACATCAGTGTGGGCAGCCACATACTTGGCTAGATCTGGTTCTTCTTCGGCGACCTCCTGTATAAATGAAGACTGAGAGGACGACCTGGTCAACTTGATCTTCAGAGGTTCAACTGGTGGAGCAGAACGTGGAGTTGTCGGCAGACTAGCAACCCCCAGCTTGGTACTCGATGCTGGGCGGGAAGTGGTTGGTTCGCAAGAAGTCCCAGGCCTTGCATCAGGGTGATGACTCTTCTTGGAAAGACGTATCGTCATTGGCTTGTCTGAGGGATTGAGCTTCTCCTTTTGCGGCTGACCGATTTTTGGCAGCCTGATTGTTAGTGGCCCCGTTGTAGGTCTCGGCACTTGGCCCAACCTCGGCAGTCGGATTATCATCTGTTCTTCTTGTGCCGAGAGACTGATCGCGTCCTTACGCAAAGTGGCCGTAAGGGGTGCGGACTTGCCTGGCTTGCGAGCCTGGAGGTGGATCGTCAGAGGTTCCTCTGATCCTGTGGCTGTCTTGGCATGAGCTTGCACATCTTCTTCACCCAGGTGCTTCTTTGATTTTTCGTACAGGCAGGAGTCTGAGTAATAAGATTCGACTCCCTTGAAGGGATCGATATCGGCAAATTCTGTCCTTACGAAGCCATGCTTATCGACATATTTGAAGCATTGGTGCAGCGTGGAGGGCACGATCATATAATCGTATCCAAGGGCACCCCAGGAGGATGTTGTAAAAAGTGTCGGCATCTATGACGTAGCAGGTGACTTCTGATTGGAGATCGCCAATCTGACACTTCAGGCGAATCTTTCCAATTGGGTAGCTCCTGTCCGAATTGAAACCGCTGATGGCGGTACTTGTAGGCATCAGACGATGCATTGGAATACGAAGATGATGTAGCAGACCCTTCGGAATGATGCTTATGGATGACCCAGGATCAATGTGCATCCGGTCCACTTTTACGTCGCCGATGTATCCGGTATAGTATAACGGGCGATCGTACAGGATGGTTTTGATGAGCATGTCTTGCGGAGAAAAGACGATATTGGGCATCGCTCCCGTACACGCACTGTCTTGGAGATCTGCAGGTTGATTATCTCCCGTGAGGTTGACCTGAGCCAAGTATGCTTTGGCATTTTGGAGTGCGTTGCTCAAGGCTGCGCAGACATCCTTCGAGAGCCTCAGGAGTTCATATAAGGACAATTTGGCCGATGTATTTGCCAATTGTGCTAGTATATCGAAGTTGTAGGGCCTCTCCAGCCGTTGAGGTGTCTCTTTCCGGAGGGATTTGTCGAAGCGAGTCTCCTTCGGCCTAGGCTTGTCGGTCGTCGGAGGCTGAGGGGGCCCTGGAGCGTCAGTGGTAGCTGGAGGATGATCATCAGTCGTGTTCTCAGCCGCAGGTTGGGATTGTGCTCCAGATCGAGTAACGACGGCCGTGACTTCTTCCACATCTGCCGAGATGGTATGGCAGGATCTGACTTTTCCACTTCTCTTCTTGTGAATAGGAGGTGGCGTGGACTGAGTCACCTCGTGGACCAGGTCCGGATGGACCCACATGATTTCTCCTCGCGATGTGGTGAGGGGTACTAGACCAGCAGCTTGATCACGAGCAGGCGAAAGATTAGCAATTTCTATTGTCGCCAGAGGGATGGGTATGACACCATCTTGAGTCTCCGTTGGAAGGAAGCTGCCGAATTGTATGGACACCATGTTGGCTGCTACGGTTACCTCCTCGAAAACGATGGCCAGAGCGTTCAAATCGATGAGGTTTTGGATGTATCGTTTCAGTTGGTAGCAGTCGTGTGTAGCATGGTGGACGTAGCGGTGGTAGTGGCAGAATTTTGGATTCTCCAGATCTGTCGACCGAGGCTCCCGTCTCGGTGGAGGAAGCTGAATTCTGTCTCCTTGTATGAGCATGTCCAAGATAGGCTTGACGTGGCCATCTTCGAAAGAATAAGTGATTTGACGCTATTGTTTGTCTGCTGGTTATGACTCAGGCTTCTGGGTTGTATCGGCCACCATGGCCTGCTTGCCTCTGTTGTCCCGATTGTTGGAGGGGCTACCCCCATTGTCGTTGTTGGTGTTGGGACGCTTGCCCTTGTTCTCTCCCTCCGAAATGTGCAACCCCAGTTGGCGAGCCTTTCTCAACTGTTCTTCGGCACTTGTGGTACTGATGATAAATGCCTTTCAGTCCTTGAATTGACTCTCGCCCATCCAGAGACTAATTGTTGGGAGTAATCTCTTTTGGCAAATTTCAATCAAAGAAGAATCCGGATTACCAGACGGTAACTTCATTACGGTTTGACGAAACTGCTAAATATAATTCCTCGTCAGCTCTTTCTCTCCCTGGACGACGTCCATGAGGGTAGACATTGTGACGTCCTGTCCTACCTCGTAGAATCTCTCCAAGAACAAGCGCTTGAAGCCAGCGAAAGAGTAGATGCAGTTGTCTGGCAGGTTGCGGTACGAGTCGAAGGCGACTCCTTCCAATGCTCCAATGAATAATCGTGTGAGGATAGCATCATCATGGGGCAGATGGTCGGTGGTGACCTCGAAGTAAGTGATGTACCGACTTGCTGAGGTCTTGCCATCATACGGGTTGATATTGAACGGCTTATATCTTGGTGGAAATGGAACATCCCTCCATTCAGCAGGGTATGGTTGCCGTATTCTGAGGTCTTGAGCATTTTCTTGGGCATGGAACATGGCTCGGAGCTCCTGAACCTCTCTTCTTACTTCTCGGGCCTCATCTGTCGCGGTAGGGGCTGTTATTTCGGGAGGATTATTGCCCGGGTTCGGTGTCGCTGAGTTTGATTCCGCATTGACCGTGGGGCCCGTACTTGTTTGGCCAGGCGTCCCTCCTTGCAGAGTTGGAAGAGCGACTTTGATTTCATCTACAGACTTGACCAAGGCCTGTAGTATAGCCTCCAAAGTGTCGATGCATTGGCGATCGCTAGAACCACCTTGATTGTTGTCCGTCATGAACACCGTCCTTACATGAGGAGTTATGGAAGGAACGGTGGAAGATGTGCCCTCCGAGTCATACCCATGCCCCGAGAAGTCATCGGGGTAGGTGGGAATGTTCTCTTCGGGTTCGGACTCGGAGGGAACGGTACCCCCAGCCTCAGAGCTTGCTTCGTCTTGAGAGTCATGGATGTCCTCGAGGACATCAGCGTCTGTTGTACCTGACGGGAGAGTTGTTTCCCTGGGCTCGTCTCCTTGAAATATCGGATTGTTGTAGATGTTCGGAGGAGTGCTACCCTCAGTTCCCACGACCCCCAGCGATGTGGATGATGAATTTCCCACTGCAGCAGATTTCGTCTTTGAACGGGTGTGTTGGAATACTCCGGTGGAGGACAACCGTTTAGACGACAGTCTCTTAGCTGTAGTGGTTGATATCTTGGGACTGGAGATGCTTGTCTTCTTTCCTTTCCCCTCAGCGGGGACTTTCTGAGTGGAATTGCAGGAGACAACAGGAGGTGCCTCGTCCTCTGAGCTCAGATGCTGTAATCTTTGGAAGACTGACGGCCGGTCTTCCGTCACTGCCGCGTTGTTGCAACAGCAGTTGACGATGATTTGGGTGCAGTAACGTCCAAGCGAGGACTCTTTGCACACCGAAGCCCCTTCTCTTTCCTTGCGCTTGTGGAGGATCGCCTCACGCAGGTCAGAGGAACCACTTTGTCCTTTTGTCGCCGGGGGCTGGGCTCGAGCGGTTCTATACAACTTCCCATCAAAGGTCCGCGTGATAGTCAACGGGACGTCTCGATAGTTAAAGGTTGGGGCAGATGACTGGGCTTGATGAGCCCGCGCTGCCCTAGACTTCTTCTTTTTAGCACTTGCGGGTGTGTAATAGGAAGAGTCTAAGTTGAATACCACAGAGTCTGGCTTATCATCCAGAGAACCATCAGGGTCAGGACCGTATGAAAGACAGTCGAAGACTGATCGAGAGGAGCATGGAATGGACGCTATGCGGCTAGGATTAGAAACCGTGCAGGCTGTCTGCATGCGGTTGTCTTCTGTTGTCGGATGAGTTGTTCTTGTGCGACTGGGAGTCAAGACCGTGCAGGCTGGCCGCATGCGATTAGCAACTGTGGCCGCATGGGTTTTTTACAAGCGATTGACTTCAGTGACCGCATGAGTCTCATCCATGCGGTCGGCAACTGTAGCCGCATAAACTATGCAGCCGACAGATGTGGCCGCATGAGTTTTCTTCATGCGGCTGGCGGATGCAGCCGCATGAGCTTTCTCCCTGCGGCTAATACCCTTATGCGGCTCGGATCGCATAGAGTTTATCTCTGTCCCTGCAAGTCCAGCATCATAGTGTTTTCTTCTACCGGACTTGGGGACAGCAGAGTTGTCTACGGTCTGAAGTGGGGCCGCAGGAGAGTCCTTCTCGTCGTCTTGAGCAATAGAGGATATCCCATCGAGGGCTTGGGGAGGAGCAAATAATTTTGGCCTCCACTCTTTGCGAGCCTTCGTCGTGCGGGTGCGCTTCTGGACCGGGCCAGCGCTTCCTTCGGAGAGCATCTCTTCAAACGCCTGTTAGTCGAAGCGGACGACCATCTTTTGTTGCGTGGAGCCAAGTTTGGCTGCATTCGACTGCGTCACCAACTCCCCAGCCGTGGAGAAGTTTGTCCCCAGTAGAGTCGCCATCGTGTTTTTCATGAAATATAAAAGAACAGAACAATTATCGGAGGATCGGACTTTTACTTCACGTTACAAACTCGCTTGTACAAAGAAAGCCTAGGGAAGAAAACCTAGGTACAGTAGTCTAAGTACAATTGTTTATTTTAGATTCTGGGGGGTGACGATAGAGGCTCGGGAAGGCGACGACAGCCCTGCCTTACTCCTTGGACGATCGGTATGCAGCTTTGACTCCTGTGACGAGATGGTTGGCGTTGATGAAGAAATGCTCTTCTTGTTCACCTCGTATTGCTCTTCTGACTTCTCTCTTTCTCTGTATATTTTCTCTCTGATTATTAGGGGGGAAAATGTCTCTTTGTCTATCTCTCCTTCTCGCAAGGGAATGGCACCTTGCTTATTTATAGGAGTGGGGGCATCATTAGGGTTTGGATGATTGCCCATTCTCAAAGTGGCGACCGCCTGATGATTAATCAATCTGAACCATTAGTCTTTAAGCGTGAAGGATCTGGGCTATTAATGTGGATAGTATTGAATCTTGTGAATGATTAATGCTGATTGCTTTAAATCTTCATGATTGGTTGTGTCAAGCTTGGATCTCTCACCACGTGTCCCATTGGCTTGATCATGAATGATATGACCTGATCTCATTAATTATGAGGATAACGTTAAATATGGTTATTGGGATATGGTAAATCTCTGATTGATTTAATACCACGCATCCCATAATCCCCTTGCTGCCAGCTGTCAAGTCATGGAGGCAATTGAATCCCTGCCATGTGTCTTAATGGTGGACCCTGCTAGAGCCGCATGATATCCATGAACCACATAAAACATCGTCTCAGCGAGCCGCATAGGTATAGTACTTACGAGCCGTATGGGATGGTTTTTTGGTGAGCCGCAGAAAGATGATTCCTGCCAGCCGCATGAAGCTGTTCTTCGATTGAGCCGCATGGGAGTCTGCCATGTGGCAATCTCGGATCGTATCAGAGATTTTCTTCTGTTTCCGAAGGGTCTGTCATTATGACAGGACCATCATGGCACTTTATGTCAGAGCCGTCAGCTGTCAAATCATGACAGAGCATTAAATAAGGCCATTACTCGATGGCCAGCTGTGTGAAGGGACCCCATGGGGATACGTGGTGTTGATCGAGCCGCATATCTCTTCTGGTCGTATGTGAGCCGCATGTACTTCCGAGCCACATGAGGCTGGGAGACTCTTTGAACCGCATGGGAATGTCCCTATGTAAGCCGCATGGATTCTCCTGCCCCGAGCCGCATGAGACTGAGAGTCTCTCTAAACCGCATGGGACTGCCCCTGTATGAGCCGCATGGGGTTCTCCTGTTCCGAGCCGCATGAGACTGAGAGTCTCTCTGAACCGCATGGGATTGCCCCTGTATGAGCCGTATAGGGTTCTCCTGTTCCGAGCCGCATAGACCATCATTCTGATATTTTCCATGCTTCTACAGCAGGACGCACGTCGTATCGGAGGTTTTTTGTAAAATTTAATATTTTAAAAACAGGTTTTCGCCAATTTGGAATCCGGTTACTTGACGTACAGTCGACGAAATCAAACTATGTAAGTTGGCTTGCAGAGCCCTATAAGTTGTCTAGGAACGCCTTCAAATAGTTTTCTAAACATTGCTACTGCTTGGCGGCAATTTGCCTTCCAATATGGGGTTGGGACTGATTCATGCATCTTGTTTTCTAGCAGGTTTTTCGGCAACTTTGGGTTCGATTTACGACGCGTACGGTGGGACTTAAATCGAAATAATTGAAAGGGTTAGGAGGGGGTCATGTTGTGAACATACCAGATCGATCGTTTCATGAAATGATCCACTGGAGGCGACGAACCATCGCCTCAAAGTTGGCCTTATTCTCGCGCTCGCTGTTACTGTGCTGTTGCCATTTGCTCGGTTTCAGCCGCCGTCCGGCGGTCGTGCGGCGGTGCGGGTCGCCGGGGACCGCCCAGGGTGCTGGGGTGGCGCGACGTAAGCTAGGTATTAGGGTTTTCATAAAAATCCTCTCGATCTTACTCTATTTATTCACGGTTTTCTTGTGAAAATCGAGCGGGTGCTCGGGCTCGGCCTGGCTTAGGCTGAGAGTTCCTCTCGGTTTCACATGGGTTGTTAGCAGCCCATGTGGGCTGCGAGTCCACTGGGTTGATTTGGTTTTGTTATCATTTTTTTTCTTTTTTTAGTATGTCTATATATATATATATATATATATATATATATATATATATATATATATATATATATATATATATATATATATATGTATCTATCTATTTACTCATATACATCCTTATATAAATATATCCATAAAAATCTAAATAAAACTCCAATATTTCTATTCCTAGTGGCGGGCCTATTTTATATAAATATGAATATATATTATACATTTATTTGACGAATATAATATAACCAATAATAATAATAATAATATTATTATATAATAATAAACTCAATAATATCGATAATAAAAATAAAAATAAAAATAATAATAATAACAAAATTTAATAAATTAATAATGGTGTATATACCATTTTGCACAGTATAATAATCCCGAAATGCACAAGGACCCATTTTATACAAGTGTCATTGAATATCAACTAATAATAATATTTATAATATTTAATTTAAAATACTTATAAAATATTCATTAAATCATTAAAACGGAATACAACACACTCATACCAAATTACATCAACACGAATGTTATTGGACGTACCCTATGACTACACGGGCTTGGCTTATTTTGGGTCCAATCTGGACTAGTTCGGTACAACCGGGTTCCCTAAACTCAATAATATAGATAATAAATAAATAAATCTTCGGTAAGGGTTAAGTCGCAACTTGTCTTGGTTTTACTAGTTAGGGCATCACTATGGCTCGACCTTTCCTACCAGGGCTAATACACTAGTCGAAACACGTCATTGCACTATCCATGCCACGGTTTCTAGTCACCATGTACTCCAAAACTCCATCATGGCTAAAATCATCTACCGTAATAATTAACTAAATAATTATTTATAAAATTCTAAAAAGCACCATTTAATTTAAATAAATAAATAAAAATATATTATCAAAATTTCGGGAAGATGGGCTACACATGTCCATGATTATCTAATTAAGAAAGAATCAACCAATTTATTACTTTGCATGGACTAGGTATGTTTCACCATATATGTACCCATTAACGGGTAAAATTTAAACCTTGCTAATGGTAAATTAATAATCCATAGTTCAAATAGCAAAGGCCCATATGTGGCAATTCATGAGTAGTCAAAGTATAGTAATAAATTAGCTTGATAATCACATAATAAGAAAATATAGGACTACTCAACCATTAGGATCTTTTATCAATAAAAATAAACAAATTAAACATGATCCAACAAATCTCAAAAAATTCAAATCCATATTTATAATAAAATCTCATAAATCAATGGAAAATATAAAAAATAGTCATTCTCATTTAAATAATTACAAATATAATCAAGAAGAGATGTAAATGATAATACGATGAAATTATGACTCAAAAGTGAAAGAAATTTAAAAGATAATTGATAATGACTAATATGGAAGGAGACTTAAAGAAAAGAATCACAAACCTCCAAGAGAAACAAGATCTAATCAAGAATTTGTAAAACTAGTTTTAGAGAACAAACATATGTATCTAAAATAGGATACAAATTACATTTAGAAGAATCACAAATCTTATTTATGTAAACGAGCATATCATATATAGATTGAAAAGAAAAACAATAGCTAGATGAGTGAAAGTGAACCAAATTATATAGCTTAACAATATATCATAAATAAGCAAGCTACATAACTAATTAAGATTAATGAGGCACACTATTAACAAGATAAATGTGCTCATTAACTCTTAAGTCACTAAAAATGAATTAGACTCTAATCAAGTATATATAGGCCAAAAGAGATATTCATGAAAACATAATAAAATAAATCTCTTTGCCAAGTATTGAGATTAACCCAAGATAATAAAATGATAGATCGATCTAGAGAATGCAAAATATTATAGCCATTATGAAATAAGTGTATTCTCTAGAAATGGAAAAATTTCAACACAAAAGCTCAAACCATAGTAGCTAAGACATAAGAAATATGATGTATCAATTACAAGAATTCTTATGTGCTACAAAAATATCATTAGGCAACAATAATTCTAAATAAGCATAAATCCAAGGAATGAGCAAGAAAATATTATTAAGATCAAGAAAGCTAAATGCTAAAGATATCAAGAAGTAAATTTTTCAAAGAGCTTTCGTAGTGCACCATAGTAAATTATAAAGATACATACTAGAAAATGTGCACTAATTAAGGAGGTAAATTTAACATGAAAGGTAAAGCACAAAACTATGTGATCCTTAATAGAACATCCATAATTAGTCATGAACAAGACACTAATAAACATTTTCTCTCAACACCCTAACTTAAAGGTATAAAACAAATAAATATCAAAAGTTAGGAATAGTTTATATATATGAAACTATATATATCACAAATAGGCATACATGAAAAGATCAAAAATCAATTAAGAGCATGTATCTATAATGCCAACCAAAAAGTCAAGAAGATATCATCAAAAGAAGACTTTAAGGAAGAAGCTAATTGATTCAAGAAGCACAAATTTGGTCAAAGGAATCAATAGCTAAAGTATGAGATAAGCACAAGTTTGAAGGTAACAAATATAATTAAATAGTCTTCAAGTCAATATAAAATTTTAGCTTAACTCATATGCCCACATAAGGATATTTATACAAAAATATATATCAACATAACAAATAGATGATCTACATGTAAATAAAAATTTAATGAATATAGTCATGTATCCTTAATGAATGATTGAAAGACTATCACAAATTCAAAACACGTATAAATAAGCTTTATTAGGCAAAGACATAATTGATTCATAAGAGGTTTAATCAAAATAAAATATGAGAATCAATAATGAATATATTATATAAGCACAAGGTTAAAAAGAAAGTATAAGTATATACTTGTCAAGTGATAAGAAGCTAGTACTAAACACATATATTCATAAATACTGATTAATGTAAATATGACATATTAAAATATAAATTGGCAAGAAGTAACTATCTTAAAAACTTTAAAGACGGAGAGTTAAAATCATATTAACTCAAATCAAAAACCATGCTCCTATGGACTAGAGTGATATGCATGCTTTATAAATAAAGATTTAGAATAACGAGCATGCATATATAAATGTGTCACACTAATAGAAAAAGAGTGATAAACTACATAGTGTGAACTAATCATTTAAGCTAAGTAACTAGTCATGCTAGATAAAAGAATTAATAAGAAAATTAACTTAGCATGCTAGTATTATATCTCACATTGATTTATATAAAAGGCAACTAAAGGATATTAATGTGAGCTAGTAGCAAGACATCAAGAGAAACATGCTAGATTCTACAAATATAAACCATTTAAGAGAATCGTTTAGCATATTACCCAAAGTGGCTTTAGTGGCCACACTTGTGTTGGTACAATTGCTTGGAAGATGACCTTTGAGATTTGCAACCACCAACACGCTCTTCGGTGCTATGTCCTGATACAAGAAGCTCCACCTACAACATTAGGCGAAGACTTTGGTATCCAAATAAACTTGGATCCATATTTGTTAGCTTTAGGGACCCATATACTATTTACTCTAGCATTGGTAAAAAAAATCCTACGAATAGGACAAGTTAGACTCATGTGTCCAATGCGAGAGCAATAGAAGTACCTAATACTAGTGTGTGAACATGTATCAGAATGAGCATGATTATGAACATGTGACATACTAGAATGATGAATATCTCTAGAGTTAGCATGCATGAATTTGGTCTTAAGAATATCATGTTCTAATAGCAAATCATCATACAAACAAGTAAGAGAATCAAATTTAACATTTAATGCATAATTTTCTTTTTCAAATAAAGCAATTCTAGAAATAAAATCATTATTTTGTTTCTTTAAGGAGTCAATAGAAGAATCATGCAAATGATTTAGCTCATGTGTTTGCCTCTTAAGATCTTCTATTGATGAGGAAAGAGATTTTATTTTTAAAATTAAAGCCTCATTCAAACTCTTTAAAGAAATACAAGATGTGTTTTGAGAATCAAGTCTAGATAACAAATTATTGTTTTCATTTCTCAAAAACTCATTAGATTCTTCTAAATGAATAACCTTTTCTGAAAGTTCTTCATTTGTAGAATGAAGGTCATCAAGAATCTCTAAGGATTGGTTAGCCATAGTTTTTCACTTAGAGCATTTCTTGCATTTAGAAGAAACATGATTGTACATGCTACTAGAAGTAAAAACCCTCTTTATCGGAGGAGGAGGAATACGATGCCATAGAAAAATTAACAAGGATATACTCTAAGGATGTTGAGCCAAACAATAATTGCTCTGATACCAATTATAGTAACCCTAGGGGGTGAATAGGGTCAAGCTAACTAATCAAGCACTTTGCACAAGCTAATAGGAAATTTAAAAATATAAGTGCAAGAGAATAAGCAAAACAATACCGACACCCGATGTATCCTGATATCCTTCCAAGGGGCACTCCAGCCCCAGAACTCTCTCCGAATTTAATCCACTATTATCGCAAATAGTACAATGTGAGTTTTCATACGATGACTCACCAACTTCTTACACGAGAGCTTTAGTCCGAAGGCCTCTCAGACTTCAACCGAGAGCTTGGATCCAAAGATTCTCCAACGTCAACCGAGAGTTTGGATCTGAAGACTCTCCAACTTCAACCTTTCACAACCGGTTTTGATCTCCTTATACAATAAGATGAAGATCTTACTTTTCAACTCAATAACTCTAACACAATTTGTGGATGGCAAATAAAAGCTTTTTAGAGTTGTATGTGGATAGGCTTTGGTGGTTTAAAAATTTTTAGGCTCAAAGCATCAACCTTGAATGAAGGGATTCAAGGCTATTTATAATCAAAGCATTGAAAAGAGCTCAAAGACAACTTTTCAGTCAGTGATCGGTATATCGTCGGTACGAACCGGTATATCATCGGAATACCGGTCTGAAATTATAACGACTAGAAATATAGCCGTTGGGATCATTAAATGTTCAAAATTTGACTGTTAGATTTTCAACGTTACTGAATCGGTATTCCGTCGATATGTTGATTTTGTGAACAAAAATTTTCTGTGAACAAAAATCGGTATACCGTCGGTATGCCAATTTTTATTCGAAAATGATCCTGGTCTAATTTTTACCCTAGCTTTCGATTTTGTCATCCATTTCTTGTGTTTACAATTATTCCTAAGAATCATTTCAGATTCTAGATATACTATAGCAGGTGCAGGCTTATTCAGAGTCTTGAAATGATGATGGCATGACATAGCTCCTTTCCTTGATAGACGTTGGCTTTTTCCTTGACGACAACTGTCGAAAGATATCCAGTTTGTAAAAACTGAATACATTTCGGGGTTTTGCCCCCGAACGCCTACGGGGTGCGCTGCCCCCTCGATCCCTGTCTGCTGACCAGCAGCGGAACCCCCGAGTGCGTGGCTCCGGAAATGTCATCGGGTGGTTCAGGAAAATCTAGTAGGATCTGTCGTCTTTGGCCCACCATGATTTCTTCATTGTATATGTCCACATTGATCTTACTTATTACTTTTTTGCATGTACATGTTAGACGAACAAAGCAATATACATGTAGCAAATATGATACGATAAAGTACTGTAGGACAATGCTAAGTTCAAATATAAGAGCTATAGTGATATCATAAATATTAGTAAGATCATACTATTAAAATTAATTGAATAACCATAATCAAAACATATATATATATATATATATATATATATATATATATATATATATATATATATATATATATAATAAAAACTTATATCACTAATTTGTAAAATAATAAGCACATATCACCAAAGGTATAAGTATAAGTAGAAATGCTATAGTGATAGTATGAAGATTAGTGATAATGAAATACTAAACTTAATAGATTAATCATATTAAAAAACATGATATAATCATTGGACCAACAATATATATATATATATATATATATATATATATATATATATATATATATATATATATATATATATATATATATATGTGTGTGTGTGTGTGTGTGTGTATATATATTTGTGTGTGTGTGTACACGCGCGTGTGCGCGTAATCCATTGGGTACACCGGGGGGTTCCGTGGGGATGGACACTGTTCGAATCTCCCCCTTGGCGTTGCTCGTCGACCGAAGAAAAGGATACCTCAAAAAAATGACGAACCGATGATGGACCTACAATGGAGGGTGATGCACTGGCGACGAATCGACGATGTCTACGCTTATCGCTGACTAAGTATAAAAAAGTAAAATCTAGGTATCAGAAAATCACATTCATCACTAGTCTATCACGAGTCTCCAAAAGCCGAATTGCTAAGGGTACTGAAAGTTCATCACTAGTTTATTGACGACCATTTTTAAACTGACGTTGCTAGTTATCGCCAGTACGTCACTCGCAATAGGGCATCACAAAGTAGTCGCCTTGTCGTATCTATCTGGTTGTCGTCGATTCGTAGGATGTAAGTTGGTTGAGCGACTACTCGATAACGAACTTTGGATAACGAGCTTGATTTCCTGACGTCGTTTTCGTCGCCCAGCTATCGCTATATATTTTTATGATGGTCTTGCGAAAGATCAAGTCAGCGCTATATAGATGTATATTTTTAGTAACACAAACATTTGGATCCTTGAATCTAGTATCTACCCTCTTAAGCAAGGATAGGACCATGGGCATGGAGGATGAAGCTCTAAGAAAATGAATTAGACGAAATATCTATTTTAATTTATTTAACTATTAGTACTAGGAACTTAGGTAGTCAAAACTATCATGTATAGATTTTCTGTTTTTATGACTTTATATTTATATATTCTCACAGAAACTGTATTTAAGACTACATGTTATGTTATATTTTAGTTAATATTTTTATCGAGTAATAATTTTGTATATTTATATTTATTATTTTATATTTTGTATAATAATAATTTTTAAGTTATAAAATAATTATGTTAATCAGATTATACTAACTATATCAAAATATTGTGGCTCAATAAAATTTGAAGCCTAATTCAATATCAAACTTTCAAAATGAAGGACCCAAGTTCCATGTTAGTTTGTTGGCGGGAAGTAACGTTAGGCGAGGGTTTTGTTATCAGAAAATTTACTGTACAATAAGAAAAATATATAAAATTGCGTAAAACGATACAAGTTAGAGAAATTATGAGAAAGGATACACTACAAAAATTTGTCAGATTAGCGACGTTACAAAACGTCGCTAAACTCGACGAAAATGTCGCTAAGTAAATTTAGCAACGTTTTGGAAACGACAGAAAAAACGTGTCGCTAAACGAGGAAAACGTCGCAAAATGTCGCTAGGGTGACGTTATTTGGCGACGTTATTAACGTCGCTAACTAGCGACGTTATGTGCGACGTTTAATTGTTGACGCTAATTAGCGACGTATAAGGCGACGTTATTGTGTTGTCGCCGTTTAGCGACACTGTTGCGACGTTTTGGCGACGACGAGCTGACATCAGATTATGGTGCCACGTGTTGCCACGTCAGCATTTAGCGACGCTTTTAGTGACATTTATTAACGTCGCTAATATTTAGCGACTAATGGTAACGTCGCTAAAAACGTCGCTAAGTTAAAAAAATATAAAAAAATAGGTTCCAAAATGCAAATGGAGCTGGAACGTGTGCCAAAATACAGAATACAAAATACAAAATACAGAATCCAATCCCTGGGTTCGCCGACCCCCTCGGTGGAACACTCAGTACCGGCACGCACAATACATTCTAGAATATACAAAAAATATAAAAAAAATACTATCCGCAACGAACAATGTCAATATATAATATCCTCAACAAACCAAATCAATATCCGCAAATACGTACCAACTCAGTATCCTCAACGAAAAAATTTAATATCTCCAAATACGTACAAAGTCAAAATATAAAATACAGAATCCAATCCCTGGGTTCGCCGAAAATAAAAAAAACAAAGATTGACACACAGTACTAATTCATATGTGTTTTAAGTGTGAGAACGGATGGCCCAGAACACAACCCAAAATTCATTCTAGCATACTTTAGTGTGAATCATCTATGTTCTGTACATATGGTGTAGTATACGTTCTTATCGAATCTAGTATCTAGTATCTGAAGAATGTAACAGAATCAAGATGAACTCACATAATGTAATACTAAAATATCATCTACTACTATATAAGATATAGTGATAGGTTGTCGTATCATCTTTGCCGAGGGATGAGGGTCGGAGGACAGTTAACTTCATCTTCGGCTACATAGTTACATGAGCTAGTTGTCACGAAATATCGCTTTTAGCGACGTTAGTATGAACGTCGCTAAATTCTAATTATATTCCCCCACCAATTCATTTTTCCCCATTTTACTCTCTCACTCTCTCTTCTCCCCCCCTCCGACGCTCTCACTCTCTTCGACGCTCTCACTCTCTCCGACGCTCTCACAGTACTAATTCATATCTATTTAAATATGAGAACGGATGGCTCAGAATACAACCCAAGATTCATTCTAGCATACATTAGTGTGGATCATTATGTTATGTACTGTAACGCCCCAGTCCCAAAATACGTATAGGACTAGGATACGGTACATGCCAGCAACACTTCACCAATGGGCCAAATCTCAAAGTAAGCCCATTAGCGAAATGTTTAAGCTGTAAATCATGATAATCAACCCAGAGTATAATACAAGTCACAGGTACACAGCTAATCTCATCCATGCAGAAATATGACACAAAATATCAAGTCCAATAAAATGATACTAATAAAGAAATCGGTCCAATATGAAGTATGAAAGTAACTGTGTGGGTAAGACATCCCGAAACCACAGTAAAGAAATACATAATCCACTACATGTCCACTGAAAAAAAAGAAAATAAAATAGCAAGTCTATGAATGAAGAGACATGTCTCAAGAGAAGTCTTCAACCACTATCTCGTCCCCCTGCGAAGGTGTATCACCAGTCTCGACTCCTGAACCATAAACCTCCGGGTAGTCCTCGTCTCTAACTAAGCCTGGAGATATCACCAGGTCCTCAGAGGACTAGCAAGACACATAATATACATGCATACTGTACAGTAAATCTCATGCAGAAAATATAGGAATAACCAAATCGAGAAAAGAATAACACAAAAGAACTCTACAGATGGTGACATGTCATGAGAATATAATATTAATCGTAGCTAAAACCGTAGCCCGGGGAGGCACTAACAGTCCTATAATAGGTTCTCTATCGTAGCCCGGGGAGGCACTAACAATAGAGGATAGCTACGGCTAATAAAACATCCTCTCCTAAGGAACTAGGAAGCCAAGTTGATCTAGTCATGTCCAAGTCCAGCACAGGTCAAACAGGTCAGAAAAACATGGCACAGGTATATCAATACTATCACTAGACATGAACAAGATAGAAAAGATAGAACAAGTAGTAAAGAAAGAAAAATCAAAATCTACGTGCACGTGTAACTAGAAAGAATCACAAGAGAAAACATGAGAGATATGTAACAAAGCAAGAAATACTGAAAATATAGGAAAGCATGTAAATACTGTAGAGTTTGGCAAGGTGTACTTGCCTGGTGGTAGCAAAAGTCCTGCAATTAAAGAGCCACAAAACCTGAACTCCCGCAAACACCTCCGGATGCTGAAACAAACATTTCCAACAGTCCCAGAATAAGCAAAATAGCTAGAATAGCCTACCCATAAGTCCAATTCTAGATACAGAGGCAAAACGGTAATTTTGGGTCAAAACGGTGTCCGTCGTTGGACCCGTATTGCACCGAAAAGCGTGCCAGAGTCAACGGTCTCTAAAGTCATCAAACTACATGTTTACAGATTTGTTTTGATGATACGAACCCAACGGTATGTCCAATTTTGGATTCCGATGAGCCGTGCACAAAATCGCCCGTTGAACTGGACCGTAGGGCCCGCAAAACGGCGATCCAGTCAAATATCTCGGAATCGGACCAAACTTGGCATACATGACCAAAAAATGATACGGTTCTGTTGGCGTAAGTTTCGTCTTGATCTGACGAACGTGCACAAAGTAATTGGAGAATTTTGAAAAGGGTCGATACGACGATTTTCGACGGATACACATCAAATTCGTCGCGTACACGCGACCAATTTGAATTCCGTCAAAGCCCACACGACCACGAAGCTGTTACGCAGCTTTCGATGCTTTCGGTTCACGACCACGTAGCCCGGATTGGCGGGACGCACATCGTGTGGATGAATTTCAAAGTTTTCGAAAACAGTTTTTCTAAGTTTTTTCCAAAATTTTAAATCGATTTATCTTGATGTATAATCGATGAAATAAAAATCCATAAAAAGCGTCCAGAAGCCGTATAGGTTGTTTTCAAAAATGTTTAAGGGATTTTCTAAATTCTGTGTGGTTTTGGCATAAATTTGCTTCCAAAATCATGTACTGGACAAATATTGGACTGTTCTGTTTTTCCCTATTTCGGTAAATTTTCCTAATTTTGATTCGACTTCTCATCGTAGTCAGACAAATTCAATTCGAAGTAACTGCTAGGGTTCAAAGATGGTTAGGTTGGGAATCTAGGGAAGGAACTGGATCAGAATTTCATGGAGAATGGACGGGGATAAATACCTGCGAAGTTGGCTTCTCGGTGCGCTGCTGCTGCTGCTATCCCCTGTTTTTGCGTGCGGGTTGGCCGTCTCCGGCGTTCGTCCGGCGGTACAGGCGGCCAGGTAAGGTCGCCGGGGTGTGATGAGGAGGCCTGGGTTGTCAGGGGGCTGATCCAAGTAGGGGGATCGGGGTTAGGGATGTTATATCGAGAGGAATTCTGTGAAAAACCTATCGGAATATGCATATATATAGGTTTATAATCGAATCCTTTAATCTAAATCCGTCCTAGATTCAAACCCAGATTTAGTAAAATCTCATAGAGAATTTGATTAGGATTAGATGAAGATTTATTTGATTCGATTCGGTTGAGATTTGATCAAGGTTTGATCAAATCAAAATTAAAAAAAATCCAAAAGAGACTCTCGGTTTACATAGGCTCGGGGGAGGGGATGGTGAACAGTGCCCGACGTACTGTTCACAAATTTGTTTTTTTTTTCTTTTCTTAACTCTTTTTCTATATATATAATAGATATATCCTAATATGCATATATATATTGATATGTATATATCAAAATATACCCAATAAAATCTCAAAAAAAAATCCTATTATTATCTATCCTTATAATTTAATTAATTTAAATATCTATGTATAAAATCTCGATTGGCAAAAAAAATAATATCTAATAATAATAATGATGATTAATTAATCAAAAATCACTTTAATACTAATAAAAAAATAATAAAAGTTGTCCCAATGGGTGAACTTTACCACACCCCTTATTTGGGTCCAGAAAACTGTACAATTTTTATTAAACATTATTTAATAATAAAATACAAATTTTTATACAATAATAAAATAATTAAAAATACAATATAAATTTCTAAAATAAATTAAGAAATATTTGCATACACATAAAATAGGCCTACATGGTCGTCTTTGGTCCACTAAATGCCTACATGGGCTTGGAATTGGTTTGGGTCCGGTTCGGGCTGACTGGGTACAACCGGGTCATCTAAAAAAAATCAATATTTTAAATAATAACTAATTAAATGATTTAAATGAGTCTTTCCACAACTTGGCCTGGTTTTCCTAGTTCGGGCATTACTATGGCTAGACCTCCCTTAGTATGGCTAATACACTAGTCAAGGCTCACTGCTATATCATCTGTGCCACAATTCCTAGACGTCTTGTGCTCCAAAACTCAACAATGGCTAAGGTCATATTTAATAATAATAATTTAATAAAAATACTCATAAATTCCATAAATTCCTATTTAAATCAAATAAATAATAAAAAAATAATTCAAAAATCCAGGGGTGTTACATGTACATATGGTGTAGTATATGTTCTTATCGTATCTAGTATCTAAAGAATGTAACAGAATCAAGATGAACTCACATAATGTAATACTAAGACATCATCTACTACTATATAAGATATAGTGATAGGTTGTCATATCATCATTGCCGAGGGATGAGGGTCGGAGGACAGTCAACTTTATCTACGGCTACATAGTTTCTGCCTCGCCAGTCGAATGGCTGCAGGGACTATGTCCTGATCACCATGTCGTACCATAGATTAATGCAAATGGAGATGGAGCTGGAGCTGGAGCCAAAATACAGAATACAAAATACAGAATTCAATCCCTAGGTTCGTCGACCCCCTCGGTGGAACACTCAACACCGACACGCACAATACATTTCAAAATATACAAAAAATATAAAGAAAAATACTATTCGCAACGAACAATGTCAATATATAATATCCTCAACAAACCAAATCAATATCCGTAAATACGTACAAACTCAGTATCCTCAACGAAAATACTGAATATCCCCAATTACGTACAAAGTCAAAAATATAGTATAGTCCAAAATTGCAAAAATGAAACTACTAATCGCCTGGAGCTGGACCCGGATCTGGAGGAGCGCCACCAGATGTAGTCCCTTGCAAGTGCTGCATGAATAGAACTCCCGGTCTCACTAGCTACCGGTGCTGGATGAATAGAACTCACGGTCTCACTAGCTACCGGTGCCACTTTCTCCTTAACAGTAGGAGGAGCCACCTCATCATTTACTGTTTCCCTCAAACGACGTGCCGCTCCTCCGGTCATGGGTGCCATCTGGTAAGATCGATATTCACAAATAATATAATTGTAACATAAGTAAGCTAACTAAAGGAACCATCATGTAATTTGAGTACATTTTCGAAAGCAGATAAAGTACAAAAAATTTGATTTTTTGCCAAGTGTGAGAACGGATGGCTCAGAACACAACCCAAAATTTATTCTAGCATACATTAGTGTGAATCATCTATGTTATGTACATATGGTGTAGTATACGTTATTATCGAATCTAGTATCTAATATATGAAGAATGTAACAGAATCAAGATGAACTCACATAATGTAATACTAAGACCTCATCTACTACTATATAAGATATAGTAATAGGTTGTCATATCATCATTGCCGAGGGATGAGGGTCGGAGGACAGTCAACTTTATCTACGGCTACATAGTTTCTGCCTCGCCAGTCGAATGGCTGCAGGGACTATGTCCTGATCACCATGTCGTACCATAGTTTCTGTCTCGCCAGTCGAATGGCTGCAGGGACTATATGTCCCGATCACCATATTACCAATTAACCAACCAACAAAACTCCTTGTTACAAATATTGCCACTATCGGTGAGTTCCAATCGGAGTATCAAATTTTTCGGTGTCGAAAAACAAATAATTATTACTAAATTATCAGATATTTTTGGCACTATCGGTGCCCCTGACCAAGCCCCCCTACACCACCCCTAACCCGAACCCTAACCCTCCACTCCCCCTACTCCCCTCCCCCAGCCGCCCACACATACCCACCCCTAACCCGAACCCTACCCCTAGCTCCCCTCCCCCAGCCGCCCTCGTCCCCCCTGTCCCACCCCTCCAGCCACCCCCCACTCACCCCTGAAACACCCGCATCCCCCTGCCCCTCCCCCCGAGCCACGTGCACCCCCCCAACCACCAACAACCAAAACAGCCGGAGAGAGAGAGAGAGACAGAGAGAGAGAGAGAAAGAGAGGGAGGGGAAGAGTACCACGCACCGGGGAGGGAGGAGAGTCGCCGGAGAGAGTGAGAGCACCGGAGGGGGGGAGGAGAGAGAGTGAGAGAGTAAAATGGAAGGAAATGGACCCTAACCCGAAACCTAACCCTAGCTCCTCTCCTCCAGCCGCCCTCGTCCCCCTGTCCCACCCCCCTCAGCCATCCCCCACTCACACCCCAACCACCCGTATCCCCCTGCACCTTCCTCCGAGCCACCCGCACCCCCCCAACCACCAACAACCAAAACAGCCGAAGAGAGAGAGAGAGAGAGAGAGAGAGGGAGGGAGGGGGAGAGTCACGTATCGGAGAGGAAGGAGAGTCGTCGGAGAGAATGAGAGTCGCCGGAGAGAGTGAGAGCGCCGGAGGGGGGATGAGAGAGAGTGAGAGAGTAAAATGGAGGGAAAATGAATCGATGGAGGGATATCATTAGAATTTAGCGACACTATCATTACCGTCGCTAAGTTAGTCGCTATTAGCGACGTTGTAGCGACGTTTTGCGATGACTAGATCACGTAACTAATATACGTCATTGTCACGTCGCTATTTGCGGCGCTAGTAGCAACGGTTACCGACGTTTCATTTATACGTCGCTAATGTACACAATTTAGCGACGTTTTGCTAACGTCACTAAATTTATGTCGCCAATTAAGCAGATTTTAGTAGTGATATGATTCGACAAACGGTATGTCAAAAATTGGGCACGCTCAATTTTCGACAAACGGTTTGTCGAAAAATAGACAATGTCCAAATTTCGACAAATGGTATGTTGGAAATTGAGAGGAATGGTTGGGTTGGGGGATGCTGGGTTGAGTTGGGTGGTGGGTTGGTTTTTTATATTTGAGTTGGTTTTTTTTTTTACTGTTTTAGTTGAGTGTGATGTTGGTTTTATGTTTGAATCGGTTTGGTTTTTTCGATTTGGTTTATTTCTTGTATGTTGGATTGAGGTTTTGACCGATTGTAAGATTCTCCAACGTTACAATTCCAACGGCTATATTAAACCACAATGTTATGTATAAGTATCAGAGCAAGCAACGCCTTCTCCCACAAAATTTTATTTCCTTCAAAATCTCTCTCATTCAGTAAGAAGCTCTCTAATTCGTTGAAAGCTGAAGCTCCTCTCGTCCTACCTCCATTTGAAAGTTTATCTTGTTGTCAGCATGGATCAAAATCTAACAATACTATGCTCGCTTGGAGGTGTACTAAGTGGGTTAGCTTATGAAGGAGGTTTAACCCAAGTTCTTTTAGTTAATCGAAATATTTCGTTTCTTAGTTTACATAATCTAATTATTGATCAATATTCTATCGATTACGAATTTATATTAGTACATATTTTCATATCTAAATGTATAAATGTAGATAGTGAAGAAGCATGGAAATTTATTCTTCAAGTGAATGCACAATCACCGTATGTTAATAACTATGTCACTCCGCCCCATTAAAAAATAATAATGTAAGTAATATACCTGCTTGTAATATAACTTTTAACGTTTGTCCTAGTTCTTCTCACCAAGTTATTCCATTTACTGAAGAAGAACATATAGTAGATGATAGTAATAACGATGATGAAAATAGTGATGATTTAATTGAAAATTTAGATGATGAATTTGATGATTCTGTTGATAGCCTTAGCACTGCTGAATTATTTATTGGAAAACAATTTGAGAATCGTTCTAAATTTAGAAGTTTTATTAGTGATATAGCAGTTAGACGTAATTTTACTTGTTCAGCTACTTTAAATAATGATATTGGGATTATATATAAATGTAATAGTTCAAATTGCCTAACCCTACGGGAAAGTGGTTGACGTTGGCTAATAATGCCTACAGGATAATCTTTCGAAATATGTAGCGGAGGGTTCAGAGGCTCCGGATCCGCTTTCACCCATTCCACAAAGTTTCTTACTGTCGTTCTCAATACTTCAGGATTTGGGTTATCACATGCTTGCTCCAAAGCTAGAACCTAAAATAATAACACATTATTTAAGTTAGTTCTTATGTAAGCTAAAACATTGTAAGCTAAAATATTGTAAACTAAAAAAATTACTTACATTATTTCTTATTATATGTTCATAAAATCCACGCAGACTATAATCATCTATAGCTCTATGCTCGAATCGAGGTTCCTCATATATGTAGCGTCTGTTGCTTATAACTGGAGATCTCCACCAAGATCTATATGCAAAATTCTTGTATACTGTTGTATATACGAAAAATGTGAGATATTATATGAGACAAATGTGGAAAAAATATTAAATTTAAAATAACTTACAGTCCTCCATAGTAGCTATGTTCTGAGACAAATGTGAGATGTTATGCGTCTCTAGTCTGGAATTCCAAGCAAGAATTAATTTGCGGGCTCTTGCGGTTGTACTTCCTCTACCACGATTGTAGTGAGGCGGATCTTCGGGTATATGTTGTTTCATACCGAATTATCGCATAACCCGATCAGCTGGATGATACATTATGTCTCTATGGTATATTATGTAAAACCTATGGAGACTTAATTCATATGTTGTTCGTTCTATCTCAGAAGGATAAGGATTAATACAGTAATGCACTATTTGAACCTGTTTTTTGACAAATAATTATAAGTTAATAAAATAGAATATACTAAATAGATGTAGAATGGTGACTTTTATTTACCTCTGAAATCTGTATTGAATCAAATTGGTCCCGATATATGTAGGCAACCGAGTAAACACAGTGTGCGGGATCTACCGCATCAGTAGTCCACCGTAAAACAAAATACATTTGTGTCGCTACTGATACGAGAAAGTGGCCTACCGATAGAAAAATGTTCGTAGGACCAAACCTAAAAAATATATGACATAAGTGTACAAATTGTAAATGTATGCCAAATTCAAATAATTTTCGTACCTGGATCAATGTAGTGCATCCATTTATATTTTTTATCAATTTGTCCTTTGACTGGAACTACACAAAATATGACATAGCACTGTATAGATATGTTAGCATTGACGCTCCCCAAGCATGACTCGTCGGTTCAGTCAAATCTTTCAGAAATAGCAGAAATCATAAATTTACCATATCCGATGTGTCGGAAAACAAAAGTACATTAATAAGGCCTATTAAATAGGCTCTGGTGCATGCAATGACCTGAACAGAATATGAAAAAAAATTATGTTAGCTAAATTAAATTGAGATTTCTTCGTCATAAATATTAACCATAGATGCAATACTTACCCGTTCCTCATCAACTGAGATTTCTTTATCACCGATACGATCTACGTGCATAAAATTCTGACGAAGCCATGAATAGGACACTAGGCCTTTGCCTTTCAATTTTGGTGCCTCCACACCTAGGTACTACATGATCGCTGTCTCAGCGGAAAATGACTCATCAAATATTATAGGTTCACCTATGATAGGTAGACCTAAAATATTTGCAACATCTTTAAGCACAATAGTCATTTCTCCGAAAGGTAGCTGGAACGTATTTCGTCCGGGCCATCAACGCTCTACTAGACTGAGAATCAAGTCTCTATCGTGACGTAGAAAAAGTATTTGATCAAGGTACTGAAAACCAAATACGTGCAATAAAGCTTCTTGGTCACTAGTCAATTTCCAAAAACCAAGTTGGCTCTCATAGCGCCATGTATTATGTTCTCTACATCGTACTTCCTTTTTATAATCACATAGCTATATATAAAACATACAAACTATGTTATTACAAAACATATAAAATGTAAATTTTATTCACTAACACAATTAAAAGTATATATACCTCTCTAGTAAATATCATATTACATATGTGCGACTCGCGTTGCTGCTTAATCAATTCTGTAGTTGGCCCCCCTGGTATACGACCATCGTTTTGGGTAGCCATCTGTAAAAAGATGGTTGTCAAAATGCATATTTAAATAGTCATGAATAAGATCTACATTAGGATCATGATTAAGGTTTACATTAGGTTAGGATTAAGATTATTACTAGGATTTTGAATACGATTATGATAAAGGTCAATGGTAGGATTAATTTAGGGTTTAAGTTAGGTTCAAGATTAGGTTTAAGTTAGGGTTGGGGTTTAAGTTAGGTTCAAGATTAGGTTTAAGTTAGGGTCAAGATTAGGTTTAAATTAGGGTTCATACTAGGGTTAAGGTTTGGATTATGTTAGGATTTAGTTAACGGGTTAGGAAGAGAGTTAGGGTTGGGGTCTAATTAGGTTTTAGGTTCAAGATTAGTGTTAGGATACAATTTTTTGGGTTAGGGATGAACATTAGTGTTTGTGTAATAAATAAAATTAAAAAATTATTCTAACCATAAACACCTTCTTCTCATTCTTAGAATATGAGAAATATCTGTAATTAAAAAAATATAGACTAACCACTTCTTCTTCTTCTTCATCTTCTTCTTCTTCTTCTTCTTCTTCTTCTTCTTCTCGGTTTGCTCTCTTCACAGCACCTCTTTACTCTCCACCACCCAACCACCCCACCAACCAATCTTTAATCTTGAACCATACCCTTGAACCGAACCAGAACCAACCAAAGTGGGTTGAACCGTGGGAGGCGGGGGGGGGGAGGGGGGGGGGGGAGGGATTTCCGACAGACGGATTGTCGAAATTTGGGATGATGTCCAAATTCCGACAGACCGTCTGTCAAAATTTGGACATAACTCCAAATTCCAACAGTTGGTCTGTCGGATCTTATCATTATTGCAAAATTTTCCAACTCTTATCGTTATTAGTAATTTATATAAAATTTATTATTTTACAGTAAATTTTCTGTTTTGTTATGTATGAAGTAGAGGCGACGTCAGCAGCCTTGTTAGCAATTCTGCAAACCAAAAAAATTCGGGACGACAAAAGTAGGAGTATAAATCAACTCAGTGCAAATAAAATACGTTCAAAAGTTCGGTCAAATGTTGGAAAAACAAAAATATTGAGATTAGAAATTTCACATTCTTAAATATGTTATCAAATTTGGTTAATTAAACAGGTTCCCAGTATGTTTATTGTGCCAAATTTGTTAATAATTTATACAGAACACGTTTAAAACTTTGCATGTTTAAAATTTATGTACTGATTTGGATCTGTCAAAAATATACAAGTATTATACGTTCATGAAAGATACGGAAAAATTCGCATATAATACGAGTTTTATTCGGGTGATTGCTAACAAGGGTCAGCAGTCATTGCTGCAGATTAGGGGCAGTTCAAGGTGTGTTATGGATGGGCCGGCCCACAAATCTGTTCCAAAATTTGTTCGGTCAAATCCTTCAAATTTCAGGATCGGCCTGGCCTAATTAAAACTCAGTCCGGCCCGTCATTAAATTTTTAGGTCAGATTGAGTTTCCATACCCTTCACATTGACCTTGGTCCGGTCCGATCAATGGACCGTCCCAAGTCTGGTTTGCCACTCCTGCGAATCTCTTGTATATAATACAACCAATGGACCGATCAATGGCCCCGGCCCGAAAAACTATTATGAATCTTGATTAATTTATCCAAATTTACAACAACAAAACTTCTTCCCTCTTTTCTAATACTTGCAATCAATATTTTATTCTCTTATGCGAATTAGCTACTATCTGGAGACTAAAGTTCCAAAAAATTTAGAAGAGTTCAGAAAATCAGAATTTGGAGGCTTCAACTTGATCAACCACTACCAACTTGCAAAATTCTACATCCGATTTTGGAAAAAAAATTAAGTTGAGATTTAAGTATTTTATTTGCATATTTTATTATATATATATAGTTGATTTTAATATTTCTAAACTAATTAAAAATTTTAGTTAGAATATTTTAAATATATTATGGATCATAATGTTGGTATTGGTTCTAACCAATACTTTAATAGCCTTTCCGATAAGTGTTATATATAAAATTTATAACAATTTTGATTGTAATTATAATGTTAATCCTTTAGAAAATGAACAACAATTGACACAAATATCACCATTTAATAATGAAAGTAAAATAGTTCTATACCAAATAGAATAACATAACTTTATTGGAACGGTTTTACTAAAATAAATGTCACAAGTGATAAGTGGGAGGAAACCTTACATCCCAATACACAAAAATCTTTAAATGTGACAATGGAAACATCTTTAAATGGAATAAATTAAGGCACAAATGTTTTACAGAGATATTATGATACTTTCAAGCATGGCAATGACACATCTGATACTAGACAAACACAATATAGCTTGAATACTTCTAGTTCTTCATTAAGAATATTTACTTATTTATTTGCTCGTAAAAAATTTTTTTTAACAAAACATATTACCTTTCACATTTGATGAGATTGAAGATTATTATGACTAAACAATTAGTACATTTCAATTTTATTTTATAAAAGTTTCTATATATTATTTAAAAAAGATGAAGAAGTTTTGAAGCAAACTTTTGAAAATATTAGTATTATGTTTTATTTAAATTCGGATATATGGGCTAGTAAAAAAATGTTTTCATCTGTGTCGTAACACATTATTTAGATATAAAATAACTTATACAAAAAAAAATTCTTTGTTTAAGACTATTGGAATGTCCTCATATTAGAAGTGCCAATAGTAGAGCCATCTTACTACTTGAATTAAAAAAAATGTTAATGTCTAAGTTATTTGAACACTTCATCAAGTAAGCAATAAGAGCTTAAAATGTTATGTGCATAACATAGTTTGAAATTTAACATAGATTATTTAGGGATGTACCACATAGATAAAATTCTACATATCTGATGTTAAAATTGTGTATTACATATATAAATGTTATTATATCAATATAATAATATAAATTCAAGTACTGATTATCAATTAACTGAGAATGATTGGATAGTTACTTCTTCATTTTTGAATTTTTAGGACTATTTTACAACTTTACATGTACTTCATTTGGAGTTTATTATCCAATTTTTCCTTTAGTTTTTACGTAGATAATTTATATTTCTCATTTATTTGCAAAAGATAGGCATGTTCTTGTTTTGATGACATTTGATAGTAAAATAGAAGTAAAAATTATAAAATATTAGTCTAATATTTCACTTTTCTGTTGTTTTGTTGCAATTTTGGATCCTAAAATTAAATTAAATGGTGTAAATATATTGTTATGATTTTTATGAAAATATGAACATTAATGAGGTAGGTAGTAAAAAAATAGAAATTAAAGAATCTTTAGATATTCTATTTAGTTTATATGAAAAAAAAAAATATATTGAGCCGATTATGTTCGTCCATTCAAGGTAGTAGCAACCCATCTAGTTTAAGTTCTAAATTTTCTCATATTATGAGTGATACTGTAAAGGAAGATACAAAAACATTATTTTTTCCCAACTTAAGAATTATCATTGTATTTGAACTCCTTTGTTGAGGATGATGATGCTTCTTGGACATATTTTTCAATTTTAGAGTGGTGGAGAACTTAGTATGAATATTATGAACGAGGCGTTAAATTTATGTGTAAGATAAGGAAAAAAAAGGAATAATATAAGTTTTGAATAAATTATATTATAAATGAAAAAAAGATTATATAGAGGAATATTGACTCATGGAAGCATTTTGATATGATATCTAAAGAGGGATAGCCGATAGTAGAATGTGGACAAACTAGAGATCAAATTGCTCATTTGTAGAAAGTTGGAAGCTTTCTAGGATTTGTGTGTGTGTGTGTGTGTATTCATGTTTGCGTGAAATTTTAGGGCTTAGCCTTATGCCCCGTATTAACTTAATGTTAGTAATAGTTGGATTAGATAGACACGTCAGTATATTACATAGTTTGTTTCCTTGTATGATTGTTATTCTTGGGTAGTTAAAGGAGTGTGAAATTTAAACGTTGCTCATATTAAAATCTATTCCATTAGAACCCAGATATGAAGAAAGTGCTTGGTATTCCCGTCAGAATAAAGTGTAATTTTTTTTTATTGAAGTAGATTTCTACGAGTGATTTAAAGCGGATAAAAATAGACTATTTATAAGGGCACATCATTTGTTGATCATGGCTAGCCCAAACTAAACTTTGATTTATTTACAAGTTTGCCATTAAAAAAATTACTTAGGGCTATCCCATTTCTAGGTATAAAAGTCAATTCTTTTATTTTTGCTCTTGTCTTCTTTCTCAACACATCCAAGAACAAGAAGAACAAGAACAAGAATGTAGGATGGGTTTTCTTCTCATCATCTTCTTCTTCTCCATCATTTTCATCCTCATCTCCATCAAAACCCTACTTTCCCTCTCATTTTCAATTTCGATGGCACCCTTTGTCTCCTCATAATGTAAAAACCCTAATAATGGTAGAAATCCTATTATTGGTGGGTGAACAAATAATGTACAAACCCTTTGGTGGGTGAACACGACATTCTTTGTGAAGATAGACCAAGTCGGCGTAGGACTGCTACAATTTCTGACAGTCCAAAATAATTATAGGATTGCCAGAAAATTGGACAACAAGTCCATTTTAGGACTGCCCAAATATCTGGCAGTCTTGGTAGTGGATATGACTGCCCGAAATTTTGGACCGTTCAAAAATTCCATTTTAGGTATAAATATATTTTAGAGATAAGTCTCTCATTTTTTTTCATTAATAAATATTTATATATAAATATATCAATTTTAAATCTATATTATAGATAAATTTCTCAATTTTTAAATCTAGAAAATTTTCAATTAATTTTTTAAATCTATTTAAAAAAACTCAAAATTTTAATATATCTTATAGATAAGTCTCTTAATTTTGCTCATTTTAAAATAAACCTTCATCTATAGGGTCTATAAATCTTTTAGGTATGAATCTGTTTTAGAGATAAGTCTCTCAATTTTGTTCATCTCAATCTATTTAAATACATAAAATTTCAGTTTAAATTTTTAGATCTTGCTCGTGAAGCTTTCCACAGAAAGACCCCTTCTTTCTGGCAAAGAGATCACAATGACAGGTACCTAGGAGCATAGCGATGAAATGAACGAAATACGAAGAGTGAAGATGATATAGTCATAGATCTTAGGTTGTAACTTGATCATGAGCAAATTGCTTTTTGTTGCACCCTTAAAATCTATTTAAAAAACTCAAAATTTTAAATTTATTTCATGACTGCCACAATTTCTGGCAGTCCTCAATACTTCTAAGACTGCCATAAATTATGGCAGTCCTGAAATGCACTTGTTGTACATCAGGACTACCACAATTTCTGGCAGTCCTTAATATTTTTAGAACTGCCAGAAATTGTGGCAGTCTTGGAATGCACTTGATGTACATCAGTACTGCCACAAGTTCTGGCAATCCTATCATTATTTTGGACTGCCAAAAATTGTGGCAGTCCTAAAGTCGACTTGGCCGAATGTTGTTCAGGGTTACTTCGATCATGAAATTGGTGATAAATAATTGAAATAAACTTTACATTGTATGTTTTCCATCATGATAATGTACACTTGGGTTTCAGGAATAAATGTTACAAGAAGAATATGAGAGAAAAATTAGGATTTTTGGAAGAGAGTCTTTGGGTGCCATCAAAATTGGAAATGAGAGCTTGGGGAAGGGGTTAAGATGAACAAGAAGATGTAGTTTAGGGAGGAGGAAAATGGTGAAGAAGAAGAAAAAGAAGTGAAGATGAGGAGAAGAAAATTAGGATTTTGGAAGAGAGAGGGTGAAATGTGAAAATGAAACTCAAAATTAAGGTTTGGGGGTGTTGGGTTGTGACAGCCCCTGTAGGTCCTAAAAAATCAAGTTGCACACATCAACAAAGTCAGAAAATCAAGAAATACAACTTTCAGATGAAATGCGCAGACATCAGATTGCGCATCCTTCAGATTGCGCACGATAGATTGCGCACACTTTCAAACTGCGCAGGCTGACGTGGCAATGTCATCATTATCTGACAAAATCAAATCTTTCTGACAGCTGACAGCGCGGAGAATGAGGCGACCGTTCAGCGGCAGTCATGCCATCAATTGTGACATGACTGCCGCGGAGAATGAGACCCCTTCTTTCTGACAGCTGACAGCACGGCGCTCGAGGACAGCTGACAGCGCAATCCATGTTGGCGCAATCCATGTTGGCGCAATCCATTCCTGCGCAGTCCAAGTCTGCACAATTCAAAACCAGCGCAATTCAATGTGCGCGTTATGTCAACACAAATGACAAAATACACGTGGCATTCATGCCATCAATTGTTCATTTCGTGGCAACTGTCTATGCACGATCATGCGCAATTCAATCAAAAGTTGCCATGTGTCCAAGACAGGTGGCCCATGATCCAGCAACTGCCTGTGCAGTCCATTGCTGCGCAAACCAATTGCTGTACAAATTATCCTGCGCAGTCCAGAGTAACTGAAAGTTTGTTATTTCTCAGAACTCTATAAATAAAGTTTCAAGTCTCCATTCAAGGGGATAAAAAAAGATCAGTAATCAATAATCAGAGATCAGAGATCAGACTTCAAAGTTCAGAGAGTTCAGGAGTTCTTGCCCAAGTGCTGCTGCATTCTTCCGAGGCTTTTGCCTTCAATTTCCGAGGCTTTTTGCCTTCAGTTCCAGAGTTGTTTTCAACTTCAGCGGCTTCGTCTTCAAAGTTCACATCGTCCAAGGGATAAAACAATCGTCATCTAGATTCGATTCCTAAAGTTGTACCATTCCCAGAATTCAAATTATAATTTTTTTACAAAGTTTGTATCAATAAAGTTCTTCAACTTTTGTTTTTGCAAACAAAATGGCGACTCTGCTAGGGACGACTTTCTCCTCCGATAAGGAAGTGACAACTCAATGTGACGTAGCGTCTATCGGAAAGACGTAGAAGACACTGGTTGTGAAGATCAACCAGACAGTCTATGAGTCTATGATCAACTCCAAGACCACTCCTCGCACAACAATCACTGCTGCCACAAGCAAAGTGCGCCCAGTTTGGGTCCCAAGGACTGCTGCGCATTCTGTTAATGCTGCCAGCAAGATTTCTGCACAGTCTGCCAGCAAGTCTGCTGTACAGTCCAAAGCTTCTGTCATCAAGACTACTGCACAATATATCTCTGCCACTGCTGCGCAATCTGCTATTGCCAGTACACAGAAAACTTCATATGCTGCCATGGCTAAGTATAAAACTCCTATGCCCTTGGCGCAATTGGCTGCCAATTTTTCTGCGCAAACCAACACTCCAGCAACCAGAGTGCAACCTAAGCATTCTGTGGCAAGAACTCCTGATGCGCAAACCATAGTCTCTGTGGCCAGAACCAGTGTGCCATCCTTTCATGCGCAAAGCATACCTGCGCAATCCAAGAGTGACAGCCTTTTGGCTAAACTCTCTTCTTCTCATAACAAAGGGAAAGGTTTTGTTCCTCCTCTCAAACACACAGTTGCTCCTGTACAATCTACCGGAGGTAGTCCTTGGGCTATTCCTCTTCCTCTTCAAAACAAAGAAAAAGGCCCGTTGGTCTTTTCTCAAACTTCTTTGTCCCATGACTTGGAAGACAATAGAGGAAAACGCTCTTTAGCTAACCCTTCGTCCCAAAACAAAGGAAAAGGCCCTTTGGTCTTTTCTCAATCTTCTTCAGTTTTTACCGAAGAAGATCAATCTGAACGTGCCTCGGCACCAATCAGTACTAGAACTCTTTCAAATAAGGATTCTTCTTTCTTTTATAACAAGAGAACTTGTACTGACCAGAGAGGTACTCTGCCTACCCCGGTAGCAGAATTCCAGGACCTCCCGACTCTCAAGATTTCCCGTTCCAGATAGGGAAAACTGTTAGTGTCTCAGACAGAAACCCCTGGGGGTGAATTTGCTGATCTTAGAACTTATCTCAACAGACCCACTTCGGTGAAACGCAAACAGCCAATACCGAAGATCAAACATCATCAAAAACAAATCTCCAGGATTAAAAATCCCGATACTTATGCCAATGAAGTGAGCACTTCCCTGTATACTCAAGGGACTAAACATTTGAAGAATCGGAATCATGTTCCGAACATTATCAAAGAACAAATCCCTCAGAGTTTTTCTCGTCCTGCTGCTGTTCCCGATCTCCGAGAACATCTCAGACAAAAACGGGATACTATTCCAACACCTTCAGTTCAACCATCTGATCATCATTGCAACCATAAAGTCATCATCCAATATTGTTGTCAAACAACAAAACAATCTGTCTTCGAACGTCTGACTTTTGCTAAAACTGAACCTATGTCAGAGGAAGACGAAGTCTTGTATGCTTCTGTTAACATGACTTCCCGAGACACTGGGGGTAGAAGATGCTCTAAGCACGGCAAACCTCGTAAACCAAGTCAACGGTATTTAGAATTACTCCAAGAATCCTCTGAGGGAGTGTTTCGACATACCCGTTCTCAAAGCCGAGATACAATCGGTCAAAGGAATCTTCCTCAAGATCCTTCAGGTTATCTTCCCACTTCTCAGTCAGGAGACGACTCTTTCTCCGACTATGATGCACATAGCGAAAGCTCCGAACAGACAGTGTCTTCCACTGTACCAAGGGAAGTGACAGCTTATGTTGTCACTGATGATCCGGATGCTTCAACATCTACAAATCAAGAACAACGAATCACTGCACTTGAAGACAAGCTAAAAACTATACCTGAAATGGTTGCTAGTATGCATTCTATCATTGTGGCACAATATGTTACACCACCGACTGCACCTGCTGCGAGTCCAGAGATCATAGCATCTTCGGTACCTGCCAATACTGGGCTGGGGGTAGTGTCTCCTCAAATGCCTCCTGTACAAGTACAAGTTCAAACTACACCTAGTCAGTCAGGAGCTGGGGGTAGTGCTTACAATGCTGTTTCTCCTCCTACCACTCTAATTCAACCTGCTCCTTCTTCGTCATCTGAAGATGCCAATGAAGCTGTCAAACTCTTGCGAACCCAGTTCGAAGCTTTCAAAGAGAAAGACAACTTGATTGGGGATCAAGCAGCCTTATCCAGTTGAATGGAAAGAAGTCCCATTCCCACCGAAGTACAAAATCCCAACAATCTCTTTGTTCGATGGCAGTACTTCTTCTAGTCAATTCATCAATTATTTTGAGGTAATGACCGTTCAACTCCAGCCAAATGACGCTTTTCTTACCAGAGTGTTCGTCGGTTGTTTAGCCGACGTAGCATATGATTGGTACAGAAGTTTGTCCGATGGTTGTATCACTTCCTTTTCAGGTCTCAAACAAATCTTCCTAGAACGATTTTATGAAGGATTTAACGACATGACTATGTCGGCTCTCAACAAAATCAAATAGAAACATAATGAAACTGCTGAGAGTTTCATCGAACGATTCCGCCGTGAAGCCTTGAAGATGCCTCCCGGAACTCCAGCTGCGGTCACTATTGATACTTGTAAGGCAAATCTTTTGCCTATTATCAGTATGTGGACGGGATCTACCCAGTTCCAAGATTGGCCTTCATTCATCGTCAACGCCAAGGCTGCTGAAGTGAGTGCCGAGAAGTTCAAACAATTGAGGGTACAGATGTCTAACCCTGATCGGGATGAACATCAGACATCAGGTGGTGGCAACCGCCAGAACAACCGCAAAGCAAAAGAGACTTTGAACATCAATCTGAACAAGAATAAAGAGTCTCTAGTTGTCAATGTGGCTCCGTCTACTTCCACTCCGACTCATTCTGTACCACCACCGAGGGAACCTCGTCCAAAAGTAGAATATTCTTTTGACGAGAATGATACTGCAAACATCTTTGAATGTTTACTCAAAAGCAACAAGATTCAGCTCCCAGACCCAAAGAAACCTGATGAAGTCGGTAAGACAGATCATCCTAAATATTGTGTTTACCACAGGTTCATTGGACATCCTACTCGAGCATGTTACGTGCTCAAGGGCAAAATTCAAGAGCTTGTCAATGCTAGTGTCGTCACTCTGCAGCAAGATGAGAAGACTGTTACTGCAAACATGGTTTCGGTCCAATTCGGTGACTTTCCTCTGCAGATGGTACAGTACGGTGTCATTTCTATTCCCAAAGCTACTCTTGAGATTGAGAATCTTTCGCCTCCACCAAATGAAGGCCTTGTCCCATTGTCTCTTGACAACGACAAAGTTATCTGGGTCCATCCAGATCTTGTTTCTGAATTCGAAGTCTCTTCTTCATCCAAGAAGAAAGACCGCTCCAAAAGCAAGATAAAGACCTGCAACATGGTGTCTTTTGATCCCATCATTGACGAAGAAATTCTGCTAGACACCAGATCAGGGAAAGCATATTTAAAAGATCATTCTGATACTCAAGAAGATCCTACCTCTTCTTCTGAACCTGCTTCAGCATAACATGCTTCCACTGAAGAGATTCCTTCCGCATCCTCACCAGTTGTAGTGCCTATTCCTCCCAAGCCGGTGGTTGCCGACAAAGGTAAACAACAAGTCCGCTTTGACAAGCCCCTGAAGAAATCATCTCCTACAGGACTTGAAAAGCCATACAACTTTGATATATTGGCTCAACTAGCCAATACACCGGCTAGGCTATCAATCTTCGAGCTCTTGCGCCTTTCTAAAGAGACTCGAGAAACTCTAAGTGAAGCCCTGATGCAGGCTGAAACTTGCCTAACTCTCCTCAAGAAACTGAAAGCAGAGCCAGTTTCTTGTCGCCATTGTCATAGCGTATTAGAGTTGATCCCAAACATCACTTTCACTCAGGATGATATGCTGCTAGAGGATAATAGACATGATCGTCCTCTTTATTATATAGGATATGTCGATTCGACGAAAGTCGATCGTATTTTGATAGATCCAGGGTCTGTACTCAGTATCATGCCAAAGACAATGCTAGACGCATTAAAGATACCAGTGCATAGTCTTTCAAGCACAATCACCACTATCTTGGAATTCAACCAAGAAAGGAGTGAACCGTTGGGTAAGATTCGCCTAAAACTCCAAATAGACAATCTTCGTACAAAGGTGACCTTCTATATTATCGACAATCATGGTTGTTCTTAAAACGCTCTCTTGGGAAGACCCTTTCTCCATGAACATAACATTGTTCCATCAACTCTTCATCAATGCTTCAAATATATTGATGACAAAGGACAAGTCCACAAAGAAGTTGCAGACCTTTATCCTTTCGAGGGTGTCGAAGCATACTGCAACGACGCTCGTATGTATAAGGAAGAATTTATGAAAGTGGTATTGGCAATGGATACTGAAGAAGATCAAGAAACAGTGCCCAATGACACTCTCATTATACCTGTTAAAGGACGTGTTTCCCACTCTCAGTCTTCTAAACCACTGGCTATTCATTTGCCAGTTCAGCGGCAGTCTACTGATGGCGATCAGGATAAAAGGGAGCTCACCTCTTCTGAGCCACTTGTTATCGACTTACGTCGTAACAAGGATAAAAAGCAACTCACTTCTTCTGAGCCTCTTGTTGTTGATTTAACTCACAACAAGGACAAAAGGGAGCTCACCTCTTCTGAGCCACTTGTTATTGATCTTCGTCGTAACAAGCCTCTTCCACGCTCTTCTTCTCCACCTCTTGTAATCAATTTGACCAAGCCTGTTAAGGGTAAAGGTCCTGCTGTAAATACAGATATACATATCAATGAAAAAGCATCTACTTTCCAGTATACTGATGTTATTTATCATACTAAATGCTATTTGGATATGTTGGATAGCTTCAAATCATTTACAATGGGAGTTGTACAATCTCTTCAAACAGAAGTTTCATGTGAACACCCAAAAGATTCATATCGTATTGTTACTGCTCGCAAGAAAGACGAACGTCCAATATTTTTTAGTAAAAGACCGAAACAAAAATTCAGCTATACGGATGATAGCAAAGTTAACGACACGGGACATCTTCAATTCCGTCGTTACAGAAGGACTCCCTTTCGTACCGCTGTTCCACAAGAAAAGTCAGAAATGTATTACAGCAGGACCAAAAGAGGTCTTGGATATGCTTCTCCCCCGATGTTATCCCCGCAGGTTCTGAATCTGATAGTGAAGAACGTTCTAACTCTTCTGATTCCAGGTCATAGGATTCTGACACCAGCGTTGGTGAAGTCCATCGTGTAATTGTATCTTCTAATATGGTTTCTGTTGAACTTCCGGAAGGATATGATGAGGACATTGAAGAAAATCCTGAAACAGATCCTTGGGCTCAACAGATGGATAATCAGTGGGTACTCCGATTTGAACAAAGAGAACCTCCTACTGAAGATCAACTAGTTCAAGTTGATGTAGGAGAAAGCGAGTCACCTCGTCCAATCTTTATCAGCAAGAATCTTTCAGAAGCAGATAAGCAAGAGATGATTCTTCTTATTAAAGAATACATTGACGTCTTTGCTTGGAGTTACGAAGACATGCCAGGTTTAGATCCCAAAATTGCTACTCACAAACTGAACATTTTGCCTAATGCTAATCCAGTAAAACAGCAGCAACGGCGATTCAAGCCTGAAATGATGGACGCAATTGATGATAAGTCAAGAAGCTTATCGCTTGTGGCTTTATTCGAGAAGAACAACATCCTGATTGGGTAGCCAACGTTGTTCCAGTCCTGAAGAAAACCGGCAAAGTTCGAGTTTGCATCGACTTTCGGGATCTTAATGAAGCATGTCCGAAAGATGAATTTCCTCTCCCTATTACGGATGTCATGATTGACAATACCTGTGGGTTCGAACGAATATCTTTTATGGATGGATTTTCTGGATATAATCAGATCAAGATGAATCCCGAAGATGAAAAATACACATCTTTCCGTACTCCTCGGGGAGTCTATTGCTACACGGTGATGCCATTTGGTCTCAAAAATGCTGGTACAACTTACCAACGAGCCATGAGTACTATTTTCAGAGAACATCTTCGCAAGACTGTCGAATGTTATGTTGACGATATTGCTGTTAAAAGTCGTCTGAAAGAAGATCACATCCAAGATTTGAGAACAATCTTCAATCTCATGCGTCAACATCAACTCAAGATGAATCCCACCAAGTCATTCTTGGGTGTCTCTAGTGGCAAGTTTCTCGGCTTTGTCATTACCTCTAAGGGTATACGCGTGGATCCCAAGAAGATCAAAGCCATTCAAGAGATGCATCCTCCACGCAACCTAAAAGAGCTACGAGGATTCCAAGGTCGACTTGCGTACATCAGGAGATTCATTTTAAACTTGTCTGGACGCTGTAGATCATTCACTCAACTAATGAAGAAGGGTGTATCTTTTATTTGGACTGAAGAATGTCAAAAAGCATTCGATGACATCAAACGATATCTTATGAACCCACCAGTCTTGGTGCCACCAATCTCGGGCATTCCATTCTTAATGTACGTCCGTGCTATGGACCATTCATTGGGTGCTTTACTCGCCCAAAAGAATAAAGAAGGTCATGAACAAGCTATCTATTATCTCAGTCGTACTATGATTGGTGCTGAACACCGTTATAGTCCGGTCGAAAAAGAATGTTTAGCCCTTATGTTTGCCGTTCAAAAGACAAGGCATTACATCATTGGTCAAACCATTCATGTCATATCCCGAGTCAATCCTCTTCGGGTACTAATGAAGAAGCCTAGCACACTCAACTCTCGGCTTGCTACATGGGCCATTCTTCTAGCCCAATATGATATGGTGTATGTTCCTCAAAAGTCTATCAAAGGTCAAGCACTGGCAGATTTCTTGGCGGCTCATCCTGTACCAGAAACATCCAAGCTTTACGATGAAATTTCAGACGAGACGTTGGAAGTCAACATGATCTCTGAAGAATTTCCAACCTGGCGTCTATTCTTTGATGGAGCATCTAGAATCGGACCCAATGGTGCTATTGTAGCAGGAGTTGGAGTTGTTATCGTTTCTCCAGACGGATCAACTATCCAAAGAGCTTACTCTCTAGATGAATCTTGCTCCAATAATGTAGCAGAGTACAATGCTCTACTTATCGGTCTTCAATTAGCCAAACAATTGGATATTGAATATTTCGAAGTTTACGGCGACTCTAAGCTGGTTGTCAACCAGGTTAGAGGAACTTATGAAGTCCGTCATCAAGATTTGGTACCTTATTTTGAAGCAACAATCAACATGGCTATATCATTCAAAGCTTTCTTTATTGAATATGTACGCCGAGCTTGCAATACTGAAGCAGATGCTTTAGCCAATCTTGCAGCAGTCTTAGCCGTTCCTATCAGAAGACAACAAGTGGTGGTTATCTCTAATCGAGAATTGTTTTGTGTCGAAAACAATCGTAACATCGAGTTCAGTAATTTTACTGAAATTAATGTTGTCAATGAAGATTGGAGAACTCCTTTCATCGACTTCGTGGTTCACGATATACTCCCCGAAGATCCTAAGGAGGCTACAAGTATTCGACGACGATCTCTACGATTCTACTACAATCAAACCACTAAAACTCTCTACCGGCGAACTTATGATGGTCTCCTTCTACGCTGTCTAGCTGGTGAGGAAGCAAAACAGGTATTACGTGAAGCTCACGACGGTGTCTGTGGAGCACATCAGTCCGGTCCTAAATTACAGGATCGCATCCGAAGAATGGGTTATTACTGGCCCTCTATGGTATCAGATGCTATTGAATATGCAAGGAAATGTCGAGCCTGTCAAATCCATGCAGATTTCTTTCATCAACCTTCAGAATTTCTACACCCGACAGCCGCTTCCTGGCCTTTCGAAGCTTGGGACATGGATGTCATAGGTCCTATTAATCCTCCTTCTTCTAGAGGACATCGGTTCATTCTAGCAATAACAAACTACTTCTCTAAGTGGGCTGAAGCTATACCCTTGGCTGAAGTCAAGACCAGTAGTGTCATCAACTTCGTCAAACACTATGTCATTTATCGATTTGGTGTCCCTCGGCGAATCATTCATGATAATGGATCGCAATTCATCAGCCAGAAATTTACCAGATTCTGTGATGATCACCGGATTGACAACGTCGCCTCGACTGCCTACAATCCTGCTGCTAATGGATTAGCTGAAGCCTTCAACAAAACTATTATCAAACTCCTCAAGAAGTTTGTATCCACTAACAAACGGAATTGGAGTGAAAAGCTTGGCGAATGTCTTTGGGCTTACCGAACTACGGTCCGCAACCCCACAGGTTTTACGCCTTTCTCCTTGGTATATGGCTGTGAAGCTGTTCTTCCTCTGAAACTTCAAATTCCTTCTTTAAGGATTTCCATTGCTAACGAGCTCACTACAGAGAATAATGATCTTCTTCGACTTCAAGAATTGGAGGCACTTGACGAGAAACGGTTAATAGCTCAACAACATATTGAGTTATACCAAGCTCGCATTTCTAAAACTTTCAACCGTAAAGTTAAGGTCAGAGCCTTTCAGCAAGGAGAACTTGTTCTAACAGTCAGACGTCCTATGACTATGACTCATATGAGTAAAGGCAAATACGATGCAAAGTGGAAAGGTCCCTATGTTGTAAGCAAAGTTTTCTCAAATGGAGCTTATCAACTCTCAGAACTGGATGGACGAATTGCAATGATGCCTATCAATGGCAAATTTCTTAAAAAGTACTATGTGTAAATGTAAATACTTGTAAATCATCAGACAAGTTCAAGTTCATAAATAAAATTGTATTTCATCATGAATGATAGTACATGATATTAAGGAAGGTCACTATCATCCTTCTCTACATTTGGACGCGGACCACTGTTGTCCTTTTCAAAAACACGGTCAGCAAAAGAACCGAGAACCTCCTTGCTGGAACCCACTAGGAATTTGCAAGCGGCCATCCTCATGGCTTCCTCTTCTTCGGTCCTTCCTGGTTCAAGCAGAAAGTCCAGGATGTCTCGCGGTGGCTTGGGTGCAGACGAACCTTCGCCTACTTCTGCTTCCTTTGATTGAACTGGATCAATAGGACGTTCTTCAATGCCTTCTTCAACCTTCGGGGCGAGTTCAGTCTTCTTGAGTGCATCTCCAGACGACATTTTTATGTTGGAAAAGTAGAAGTGTTCTTTTCTGTTAAAATTCTGTTCTATTTATAGACAGAGATTCTCCAAATGATGAAGCGACACATTCATCTGACGGTTCGTCCGTTCATTACATTCATCTGACGGTTCGTCCGTTCATTATATTTATCCGACGGTTCACCCGTTCATTTAATCCACTTGACGGTTCACCCGTTCATTAATCATTCATCCGACGGTTCACCCGTTCATTACATTTATCCGACGGTTCACCCGTTCATTTAATCCACTTGATGGTTCACCCGTTCATTAATCATTTATCTGACGGTTCGTCCGTTCATTACATTCATCCGACGATTCACCCGTTCATTTAATCCACTTGACGGTTCACCCGTTCATTAATCATTCATTCGACGGTTTACCCGTTCATTTAATTTACTTGACGGTTCACCCGTTCGTTAATCATTCATTCAACGGTTCACCCGTTCATTCATATTCATTTGACGGTTCGTCCATTCATTACATTCATCTGACGGTTCATCCGTTTATTTAATTCACTTGACAGTTCGTCTGTTCATTACATTCACCCGACGGTTCATCCGTTTATTATCATCCGACGGTTCGTCCGTTCATTATTATCCGACGGTTTATCCGTTCATTAATCATCATCCGACGGTTTACCCTTTCATTCACCATCACTTGACGGTTCATCCGTTTGTTATTATCCATCTTGACGGTTTGTCCGTTCATTCTATCATTTGACGGTTTTCTCGTTCATCTCATCTCCACATCAGCAACTTATCGTTTCAATTAAGTTGTCAATTGAGATAATAATGTTCAGTATACTCTGCCACGTCCATATTACCTCTGAGCAGATATAATGAATATAATTATTTTCTATAAAATTATCAAAAAATATATCACGTCTTGTACCTTTGAATATATTTTCTATCTCTATTATTTATATCTGAATAAGATATGCAACAAATAATGGAGCCACAGCGAAAATGTCTTTTATTAATTGAAATATAAGACATTACAAAAAACACATATGCTTCAAAAAGACATAAAGATACAAAGAGTTCCACTAAGATGGAGGTATTATCAGATTGTCAATCTGCTGCTTGAGAGTCTGCAGCCGTTCTTCACGAGTGGACATCACCCGCCTTATGGCCTCCTCCATCCCAGTTTTCTCATTAAAAACAGGCATGGTCACCATTCTGTGGGTAACCTCAGCATTATGAGCTTCTATATATTCATTCCTCTCCTGAATCAGAGCATTAAATTGTTGAGTTGCAAGTTGATGATCAGCAACTTCATCTTCTAACTCTTTCTGAAGACGAGTAATCTCCGCTCTTAGCTCAGCAGCTCTCTGTTCTTTTCTATTAGCCATCAAGGTTATTGATTCCAGCTTGGAGTTATACTCAGCAGATTTTGCAGAAAAGGCTTCCAAAAGGTTCTGGAGATTAACCCTTTCAATATCAGCTGCTTGAGCCAGTTGCTCGAATTCTGCCTGTACCAAAGATTCTACGTCTCCTTGGTTGAGCTCTTTATAGCTTTTGATAGAAATCTCTAATTCATTCAAAATATGTTCCAGGAGAGTGGCTTGAGCGTCGTCACCTTGTTCTCTGATGGCTCTTATTAAGAGAGAGGTTGGACCCCTAACCATAAAAAAATCAGTGCCCTCTTTCTCCATCCTTCTTTTAACTAGAGGTCCCAAAGATTTAAAGAAGCATCTAGTAAAAGATTGGATCACAAGATTATTAGTGGCTATAGCACCAGGAGTTGCAGCTACTCCTGTTGATGATGAGGCCGTGGGACGTTCAATCTCTTGCGTCTGGATAGCAGGTTCTTTGAACAAGGAAGCCAAAGTGGAGCTAGTTGCCCCTCCTGGTTGTTCTTCTGCAAAAAGTAAAGATTATCATTTTGCCTGTTGATCGCTATTATTCAAGAAGATTAAAGATATAAATTATCTTACCATGATTGAATTCAACAATGAGTCTATCATCTGCTGGGGTAGACTCTGGCCGAGCAGAAGTAGCTTCAGCCATAACAGCTTGACTACTACCCGTTTCAGAACCACAGGATAGATGATGACTGCTACTAACAACCACCGTCGTTATAGGCACTATGTCCGTGCACGTCGGAGGTGCTAGAGGAGTCTCAAGATCTGCAAGAAATACAAATAAAAATGTTAGCTATCAATTCATTCAAGAAGAGATTGTTAATTTCATTTTATACCTTGAGGGTTATTGGCGGGAGTTTCTTCCGGGGCTTCTTCATCTATTGCTTTTTCTTGAGATACTGGAACCTCAACATCCTTTTCAGGATTTAAGGTATCAGCAGCAGTCTCTGGAACCTCAATATCCTCCTCAGGATTTAAGATATCATTGACAGCATTAGGAGATGTGTGCACTTCATCATCTTTTTCCAGATCTTACATATATTCATCAATATTTTCAGATGAAGAACTCTCTTCATCTTCGTCTTCTTCTTCTGGTGCATTTCCGCTGGTAGTCGCGACTTGGTCACCGTAATCATCCAGAGGGCTGTAGCTGCAATCTTCTAAAGCCGCAATTACTTCGCGATCTTCCTCTTCGCAAAGGGTTCTAGGAGTAGGCGGAAGTTGAATCATCTCCGCAGCAGGTAGAAGAGAGTGTACAACATTTTGCTCTTCTTCCACAATACTTCCTCTGAGCTCTTCGGCCTCAGTTCTTGAATCAGGATCTTTCCGTTGCTCGATCTCCTCTCTATGTTCAGGACTAGGAGTTTTATTCCTAGGCTCTGAAACAGGAGTGGAAGATGGCAAAATTAATCCAGCTGCAGCATCCATCACCATTGAAGACAAGGCCCGATTCCTTCTGAGGACCAGCTTCTTTCTTTTTAGTTGCCTATCCGGGCTCTCTATATTTATAGTTTCAACTTGTTTCTGGATAGAGGTTGGTGTAGTAGCCTCTTTTTGCTGAGTTGACTCGGCCAGTTGCCGAGACTGAGATCGAGTGGTGATCTTTTCAGAAGAGTGATCTAAGATCAATTTCTTCTTTGCTGCTGGAACAGGAGGATCCTCTCTTCTCCTCCTTTTTGCTGGGGATTTGCCCACCTTCAAAGAGATACGTAGTGATGCATTAACTTCTTGAGGGAACATAACATCCCTTGAGGCTTCCAAAGGCGCATCGTCTGGCTCATGCACCTCATCATTTTCTATGAGTGACATGACAACTCCTCCTCTCTTCAATCTGGTTGAAGATGCGAAGCTGTCCGTGAGGTTAAAATTCTCAGCAAAAGTATTTAAAGATGTATAAAAGACTGAGTATGTAAATAGCATCCGAGGACCATGATTGCTGTTTACAGGCATCGAGAACGTCGCCTTCGTATCTCGAGCGTTATAGTAAGCCCAGGCCCGGGCCCCATCTATCAAATAACCCTTTCCCTGAAGACATGTAATAGCATTCCCTACATGAAATTGGTCATAACCAAACTGTCGAGCGAATCGACTGGGAAGATACGGTTCTAAATAACATTCATCTTCGAACCGGTATACCAAATGAGAAGGTCGAATTGATTTCAACTATTCAAAAGCTGCGCGGCTTAGAGGATGCATCTGCGAATCAATCATATTTGTCCGCATTTGTTCGTAGCCAGCAGGAGGAGGGGTACAATAAAAGTTCCATCCTTTGCTTAGGTTTAAAGCATATCTGCAGTCTCTTAGAGCAGTGAATTTCTACTTACCATTGGAGTATCTCCGTATAAAGCTGCCATCAACCGGTACCATGTCGGGGTCCATCAAAGTGGGATAGTGAAGGAGCAACCACCCAAATAGATATGTATATGGTAATTCCAATCGTGGAAATTCTTTTTCACCCTTGGTCTTCAGCATCAGATCGACGTAGAGACGAAGACCGACATTCAGCTTACAAGTCATGGCTGACAGAAGGTCCATCTTATAGCCGAAGACTAATCTCACGGCAGCAAAAAGAACACCACGATGAAAGCGGTCTACTGCACTGGATCCCAGAACTACAAATCGACAAAGCCAATGTGTCAGAAACCCTGCTAATTGGGCTTCTTTCGACATCGGTCTATATCCTACTCTCAGATAACTTTCGAGAGTATCTCCTGTTTTCAGAGGAGGACACTGATAATCATCCTTCATCTGTTTATCAAAATCACCACTTTCTTCCATCAACTTCATCACTTCTGTGTTGCTCAATGGCTTGAAGAAATCAGGATAACATCTGTCATGTTCCTTAGTCTTTGGTTCTTGAATGTGATTTAGGAACAAATAAGGTAGCCATTTCGAGGAATAGCAAGTGTTTGATGTGGCACTCTTATAGAACAGGGAACAGATCTTATAATGGCATAGCAGTTCCTCGAAAACTGCTACCATTTCTGCATTCTCTCTCCGGAGTCTGTCCAATTCATCATTGGTGGGGACGAATTATTCATATGGAAAATCTCCCATTGGCAGAAAAGAGATGTACTTCATCTCATGGAGTGCAAATCCAATTTCTCCGCCGGGAGTCATGAAGGTTCCTGTTCTGTAATTATACCTCTCTGCTAAAGCCAGGAACAGGTGAGGGTTCGGGGCAAAACCATAGACAGTGGCATACACTGCTTGGTATAAGTTGATTTGCTGCAGTTCGCCTTCAAACTTGGTAAGAATCCAATTGGCTATGCAGCTCCATCATTTGAAATCTGGATTTACTAATCCAGTTAGTCTGATGTCCTGTTCAGGGTATCTTCCTTCGGCCTTCGCAAATTCATTTGCAAAAATTGGGGTCCTGACGGGCATTAACAATGAAGAATTCTCCGGCGGAGTACAACCGGGTTTCAGTCCCCTCAGCAAAATACTATATCGTTCAGAAGAGCTGTAGAACATATCTTTCTTATTCGGACCCTTCTTCACAAAAATTCTTCCCGGACGAGCATCTTGGAACGGAGTGAGGTTCCATTCTATCTTTCTCGGGTAACTCGTATGAGCATACCGGGATAATGGGAGGCAGCGTGGAACATTTGGTATCGAGAAAGATCTATCCGTCTGATGGACAACTCTTTCTTCCATCCTCGGTCTTGGTTGAGAACTTTTCTCAAAAGCTTCACCAAATAAGAATAATGGTTTCTTGTGTATAACAGCATCTGCCGTTTCCAGAGGTTTTTCGTTCATTAAACATTGCAGTGTTTCATTGTCTTGGGATACCAAAATGGCCTGACGGGAGGTCGGCAGATCATACTGAGGGTAGTGCACATGTGACAAATCTTCTTTATATTCTGATTCTGAGAGAGTCCCCACAAAGTTCTCATATTCTGGGTCTTCTCTGGTATTAACTGCATCAAACAGAGAAAACAAAAAAAAATTCAGTATAAGTCAAAGTCAAAGATTCAGTTTGTGCAAAAATCAGATTGTGCAAAATCAAATTGCACAAACATCAGATTGCGCAAAATAATCAGATTGCGCAAACAAATAAACATCAGTTTGCGCTGACGAACTCGCGCAAATCAGCAAATTGCGCTGACTTTTATCAGCACAATTCACCCGATTGCGCAGAGAGTCGTTCTTCATAAAAATGAAGGGTGGACTGATTTATGCAACTAGAACCCTAAAAAGGGTGCCACAACATGATCCTATCTCTAAAAAGAGATGGATTCTGAAAGGGACAGTGAAATCAAAACTCTAAAAAGAGTTTTTTGATTGGGTTCTCTACCTATCATTGCTGGATGAGCGGTTTCATGGCGCGAAGCTCGGCGCGCAGCCCGAGTCGATGATTCGGTGGGAGCCTTTCCCTTAGCGGCGGCAGAGGATCGTCGGGGAGCCATTGAGATCGTCGAAGAAGAAAGAAAGAACTCAGAAGTTTTTCTCTCAAAAGCACAAAGGAAGCAAGTAAAGAACATTTCGAATGAATTGAAGAACTATTTATAGTTTTTCAAAGTCGAAACGGTCGCCTTAGATTGCGCCTAAAAATGGGTTAAAACCTCAGATTGCGCAGACAGTTCATTATGTGCGCAAATTGATTTCAAATTCAAAATTCAAAGTATTTCAAAATTTTGAATAAATTCAACTTTCGAAAACTTTGAAGGGGGTCTTGTAGGTCCTAAAAAATTAAGTTGCACACATCAACAAAGTCAGAAAATCAAAAAATACAACTTTCATATGAAGTGCGCAGACATCAGATTGCGCATCCTCCAGATTGCGCACGATAGATTGCGCACACTTTCAAACTGCGCTGGCTGACGTGGCAATATCATCATTATCTGACAAAATCAAATCTTTCTGACAGCTGACAGCGCGGAGAACGAGGCGACCGTTCGTTTAATCGTGCAGCACGGTGCTCGAGGACAGCTGGCAGCACAATCCATGTTGGCACAATCCATGTTGGCACAATCTATTCCTGCGCAGTCCAAGTCTGCGTAATTCAAAATCAGCGCAATTCAATGTGCGCGTTCTGTCAACACAAATGACAAAATACACGTGGCATTCATGCCATCAATTTTTTATTTCGTGGCAACTGTCTTTGCACGATCATGCGCAATTCAATCAAAAGTTGCCATGTGTCCAAGACAGGTGGCCCATGATCCAGCAACTGCCTACGCAGTCCATTGCTGCGCAAACCAATTGCTGCGTAAATCATCCTGCGCAGTCCAGAGTAACTGAAAGTTAGTTATTTCTCAGAACTCTATAAATAGAGTTTCAAGTCTCCATTCAAGGGGATAAAAAAAGATCAGTAATCAATAATCAGAGATCAGACTTCAAAGTTCAGAGAGTTCAGGAGTTTTTGCCCAAGTGCTGCTGCATTCTTCCGAGGCTTTTGCCTTCAATTTCCGAGGCTTTTTGCCTTCAGTTCCAGAGTTGTTTTCAACTTCAGCAACTTCGTCTTCAAAGTTCACATCGTCCAAGGGATAAAACAATCGTCATCTAGATTGGATTTCTAAAGTTGTACCATTCCCAGAATTCAAATTGTAATTTTTTTACAAAGTTTGTATCAATAAAGTTCTTCAACTTTTGTTTTTACAAACAGCCCCATGAATAAAAAAAATAGGCTGTCCTGAGTAATTTTTCCTTAAACTTGGGCTAGCTCCAATCCGAGCTAGCCCTGATCAACTTTTGATGTGCCCATATAAATAGCCTAAAAATGTCATAGACATCGAATTTTCTTTTAAGTGGATAGAGCCATATGTATTTTGCAAAAAGATCGACAAAAATAACATAATATTTGAAACCATCACTTGAATATATGAGAGAGGTCCATACATTGGGAAATATTATTTCTAGCGAAAAAGTTGAAACAAGAATGGAAACAGAGAAAGATAATTTATGACTTTATTGCATTAATAAGCATTGCAATTAAAATTCAAAGATTATATACTTGAGACTTCTAATTGAAAGTCAGACATAATATGTCTAAGGATTGTTGGTGATGGATGACCTAAGCGATGATGCCACTCGGACGAAGTGGTCTTGAAACTGGATAGAGCTACCAATGGAGAAGACTTGAGTGAACTGACTGGCCATTCATACACACCACCCTTAGTCTATCCTTGTAAAAGTGTTACCCCAGTGAATATATCCTTCACACGAAATAAATAGGGGTAAAAATTCGATGGATGAATTGTTAGATTTGTAAAATTGAAAAATAGAAAAATAGAAAAAAGATTTTTACGCATGGTAGGAACACAAAGCACATTCTGAAATGAGAAAGTATGTGAAAACGTGTGTAGAGATGTACAACCAGTATACGAAATAGGAAGACCCGTGCCATCGTCAATCACAACGTCGTTAGTCCCTGAATAAGGAGCTTGAGTTGAGAGATTACTTAGGTCGGTAGTAACATGGTGCGATGCACCACTGTCAAGAAGCCAATTGGTGCTTTCGAAGTTGTCCGTTGTTGTAACATTGGCACGTGATGGGTGCCATGGAGTTGGAGGTTGAGTATGCCATTGATGAAATGCACGTTGTTGTGGATTGGACTGCAAATTTGTTGGTGCCAAGTGAAATAGAGGACATTGTTGAACTGTGTGTCATTGAGCACGACATCCTTGACACTTTTCAAGATATGGATGAGGAGAGGAACGACTAGTCCGCATATTGGAGTTGGTTGGTGCGCGTCCCGACGATCATTGGATCCTTGATCGATCCATTCTGTGGAGAAGATGTTTCTGATACCATGATGAATGTATGAAAGAAATAATATTGGAGAATTATTGCATATTTATTATGTTGAATCAACTTGAATATATACAATACAATCAATCTAAAATAAGTAACTACCAATCTTTAGTAGATAATTGATCTCGTACAATAATGCCTCTAGAATAGGTAACTACCAATATATAGTAGCTAATTAATTTCCTACAAATCTAGACAATATTTCAAATCAGGATCCTATTGAATACAATATAATAAATTTCTAGATATTGACATTTATGTTCAAATATTTTTATCATTTAGGATGTATTTGTAACTAGAGTAAAAGTGAATACAAATAAGAATTAGTAAGCATGCATGGGACCAACATATGTGACATGACCTAAATTTGACCCCCAATCCTTCCTAATTGTGTAAATACATTTATAGAATTTAATACATTTTTCTATAAAGTTTTAAATAATTATTTTAGGATACAATGAGTTACCGGCGACCTTCTAAAAATTACTCTAGGAGCATACGAACATTATATAGTTCCCAAGATTAATTTTAGGTTTAAACAATATTTTATATTTTCTAGGATTTCTTTCTTTATTTAATAAATTTTAAGAGTTAATTTGAATTTGAAACTAGTTAATAATTACTTTCTGAATTAATTAAATAAATATACTAATTAATAAATCCCTAATCCTAATAAGCGCCAACCTACACCATTGGGGCCTACCTGTCAGCCACATGAAGCGAGCAACGAGCCTCTATTTCTGTCGTGGGCCATGTGTCACCCTTTCAGGTTTTCAACATATAATTTGAGAGAGTTTTTAGAGGAGAATTCTAAGGTTTGCTCAACTTCGTGGAGGCATTACGTACTACTCCGGACTCCGTTCATGTCCATTTTTATCTCTTTTGGATCCTTATCGAGGAAGATTTCCAAATAAATAATTTAATAGACATAATTTAGTAGGATGAATTTCTATAGGTTTTTTAGAGTATTATGTATTAAAAATGAATGCTTTTCGGGATTCTGCGATTCCGAAAGTTTTCGAACACCAAAATGAAATTCATTAATTAGGTTTTCCAGAATTTTGACAGGATGATATAAAAGTAGTTAAATTTTAGAAATTAAGAAAATTGTTTGATTTATTGTATAATTAATAGAAGTAGCCAACAACCTATAAAATTTACTAGAAACTTAGATTTCGACGTAGGATTGTAATGACCATATTTTTTAAACAGTTAATTGTCTGTGCAAACCATCTATTACAAAGATCTCATAGCACTGAAATCTATGACCATGCACACAAATCTCAAGGTGATGGGTGGGCCGGTTTAGCCCGAGTCCGACCCAGGCCCGGACCGGCCCGTCCCCCATTAAGTCCGGCCCGGACCGCCCATAGCCCGAACCGGCCCGGCCCCCAATCCCGAACGGGTCGGGTCGGGCCTCTCCCCTCCAGCCCGAGCCCGAGCCCGGCCCGGCCCGGACCGCTCCCAATTTTTTTTTTTTTAAAAGGAGGCCCGGCCCGAATTTGGCCCGGTTGGACCGGCCCGGCCCGGCCCGCTAGGACCGGTCCAGCCGACCGTTGGCCAGATTTTGAATTTTTTTTTTTTTCTGATTTTGACCGTTGGAGGGGGGTTCTTTTACCAAAATACTCCTCCCATATAGCCGTTATTAAAACATTGGGAGGGGTATTTTGGTCATTTTTGGCCTAAAATTACCAAAATAACCCCAAAAAATTTCTATAAATAGGCCAAAAATTTCATTTTTCAAACACAACTAATTCCTCACAAATTCTCTACTTTCTCTACGGTGCTCTGGTGCTCTACTGCTTTTCCTCCCCGGTGCTCTGGTGTTCTACGACTTTCCCTCCCCGGTGCTCTACGGTTTCCCGATCTCCCTCCCAACTCCATTCCGGCTCTACGGCTTCCCGATCTTCCTCTCAATCCCTTACTTTCGTCTAACGTAGTTTACTTTATTTTATTTTATATATGGCTGGTGAAGGTTCAAACCCACCTGATCTTGCTGGACAGACTTTCCAATATTTTAGTAATTTTTTTGACGGTACTGAAATTCCACCTGAGCAAGTAGCCACTAATCCGATTCCGGAGGGGTGCCAACAATCTCCTCCGGAAGTCGCTAGTACCACCCAACGTCCTGAAAAGAAAAAAAAGGTCTAAGTATTGGGATTATTTTACTTTGATTTTTGAAACTAATCCTGATGGTTCGCTTGTTTTAGATGCCAAGGGTGAACCGAAACCGTACAAGGCGCAATATAAGAAATGTTGCAACCAGTACGCATGGAAGAAGGGCGGTGGCACCGGGACCATATCCAGACACTACGACACTTGCTACGGGAAGGACACACTTCAAGCGTCCCAAACCCAAATAAGCTTCGACGCCACCGGTTCTTCAATTGGTAACTTTACTTACTCAGCTGCTCGGCATAAAACTGAATTAACTAAACATATTATTCGTGACGAACTTTCTTTCACGACGGGTGAAAGCGAATCTTTACGAGATTATGTATCACTTTCTCTAAACCCCTCCTTTACTAAAGTGAGTAGGCAACAAGCTCGAAAGGAGGCTATTCGTCTCTTTAACGAGCAGAAAGCCGCTTTGAAAGCGGATTTTCAAAATGTTAGTAAGTTGGCTATTACTTCTGATATTTGGACTACTAAGTGGAGTTATGCTTATATTTGTATTACTGCACACTATATAGATGCACAATGGATGTTGCAAAAACGTATCATCTGTCTTAAACTTATAGAATGTCCACACACGAGCGCTGTAATTTCAGGTGAAATTTCAAGACACGTGCGTGAATATGATATTCACCCTAAAATTTTTTCTCTCTCTTTGGACAATGCATCAAACAATAATGCTGCTATGTCTTCTTTGTCAGTAATTTTTCAGCCTATTTTAGAAGGTAGACTTATGCATGTTAGGTGTGCTTGCCATATAATTAACTTAGTTGTTAAAGAATGTTTAAAATTTTTTGAACCCCATTTAGACAGTCTGCGACAATGCTTGCTCCACCTAAACTCGTCTCCAAGTAGACAACAAAGTTTTGCATACACTTGCGCACATTTTGGTATGACTTTTAGAAGATTTGTGAAGGATATACCAAATAGGTGGAACTCTACCTACTTGATGTTGAAATCTGCAATTCCTTTTAAGAGTGCTATTACATATTATTGTACTTCGGATGTCACCTTTGACTATCAGGTTACTGCTGATGATTGGGTAGCAGCTGAAAGTGTTTGTGAATTTTTAGAAGTTTTTTACAATGCTACATTAACTCTTTCTGGTGTTTATTATCCCACATCTTGCTTAGCTTTACGTGAACTTTGTAACATGTCTTATTTATTTTCTAAATATAGAGATTATCCAAATTTTGAATATGCGGTAAGAAATATGGAAGCCAAATTCAAGAAATATTGGGGTGAAGTACCTCTTTTATATTGTTTGACTTCCATACTACAAAGGAAGAAACAAAAGCAATCTTCCCAACCTACTCAAGAGTTGTCTGCTTACCTTAACTCTTATCAAGACGAAGATGAGACTCCAGATCACTTCGCCGTTTTAGAATGGTGGAAGAGACACGACAAGAGATTTCCTGTGCTTTCTAACATAGCACGTGATCTACTGATGGTTCCGGTGTCGACGGTAGCATCGGAGTCCTGTTTTAGTACAAGTTCGAGGATGTTGAGCGATAGGAGGAGCCGCTTGAAGCCCGATATTTTGGAAGCAATCGTGTGCGTACAAGATTGGATGAATGCTGATAGAAGAACACAAAACCAGAAAGATGAAGAAGATCATGACGTCCACGAGCTGGATTTGGAATCACTTTCATTGCATGAAGGCGAACAACAATGAGGCTCCGGTACAAGGTATTAGGTATGTACATTTAAACTTATACATTTCAATTTTAAATTTTAACTTATACTTTCAAAAACTATTTTTTATTTTTTACTTATACTATTCAAATTTTTAATTTTAACTTATACTATTCAAATTTTAACTTATACTTTCAAAAACTATTTTTTACTTTAAAAAAAATATATTTTTTAACTCCGCCTATGCCAATCAAGCATTTGCCGGTCCCAAGCCCGGATAAAGGAAGAGGGAGAAATATTTTTTTTTATTTTTATAAATTTTTATAAACATTTGTATATATTTGTATAAACATTTTTGTATAAACATTTGTATTACAAACTATTACTAAATTATAAACATTTTTGTATTACTAAATTATAAACATTTATATAAATATTTTGTATAAACATTTTATAAACAGTTTTGTATTACTATTCAAATTACATTTTATAAACATTTTCCTCTTATACTATTCAAATTACAAACTTTTGTATTAAAAAATTTTATTAAAATTTTTCAAAAATAAAACATATTCCTAAATTAAAATTAAGTTACAAAATTTTAAAATTAAAATACAAAAGAAAAATGTTTAAAAAACCAAATAAAAAGAAAAAAAAACTGTTAAAAAAAAAAAATAAAAAAACCGGACCGGTCCGGTTCACCCGGCCTGAACCGGCCCGAACCGACCTAGGCCCGGACCGGCCCGTGGTCCGGTTCAGCCCGGACCGGCCCTCACTGGGTTCGGTCCAGTGGGCCGGGCTGGGTCGGGAACTGCCAAACCGGGTCGGGCTTGGCCCGGACCGCAAAATTGACTGGGCCGGTCCTGGACCGGCCTGAACCCGGTCTAGTCCGCAACCATTGGACCGTGGGCCGGACCGGACCGGCCCGAAAAAACCTTGACACAAATCTACGATATGTGATGTGTTTACTTTTTGGTCAATTGTTTGCCTCTATTAACATGACACTGGTCCCGAATTTATAAACCTTATCCCACTAACTTAAACGTTTAGAGTTAAATCTATATTCCAAAATAAATAAAGAAAAATTAACTTCTATAGTAATTAAACCCGAAGTAAACTCTAATTTTCATAGTCTAATAATCTAGGTTAGGAGTTGTTACCTTAATTATTCGTAAATTTGTGGGAATCTAACATTTTGTGCATGTAACAGTTCTACATGGATGCTTTGGAATGTTGTAATGCACTGTATAGTTGGTAGATATGTTTTTCATTCATCTCGAGTTTGTGACTCATTATCTGAATCAGATAAGTACGACGATAAGCTTTTATTTATTTATATTACAAAGATTTCATACGGTGTGATTCATTTTGTTCTCTCCACCCAATGCTCTATTTTATAATCATAAACAATTTCTAACTATATTATCTTATTAAATCTATCTTTTAAGGCTCAGATAAGTATCTCGATCAATGTATCATAGGTGTTACGTGAATACAAGAATAATATTCAACATGAAAATTTCTATCTACAGAAGTAATACATGTATGAATCTTTATACGTACAAAATATCACATAATACGAGAATAAACTCAATATGACATTCTATCAAATGAAACAAGACTTGGTATATATCTCGTTACTCGTAGCAAGTATCATATAGTACGAGGATATAACTCAGCATGACATTCCATCTATTGAAATAGGATAGGTACAATTGGATTACATATCTGTTACGCTTGGGTGCCAGCATGTTTGTGTCCTACGAGTCAGAAACTTAAACGGTTCGACCCCTATAAATATTCAGGATTATTGAGAGTCTGCCTCTAACTTATATATGACTAATCAAGTTAGGGTTTAATACGATAAGAAAATAATGGTCTTCAAAATTTGGTTCTTTCAAAATTCTTAGAATTTTTAGCAGAGTTTGCTTTGTATTTCGAGCTTCGACAATTTTAAACCAAATAATGTAGAACGACCCAGAGCAGCTCTCCGTAGAATTTCCATAGGTTAAAACTCATTCGATGGAATAACTCACACCATACACATGCATTTATAATCAAGCAAAAAATACATAAAGTACTAAGAAGAATAAATTATTCTTACCTTGGCTACTTAACAATAAATATAATCTTACTATATTCATTCTTCTGAACCAATAAATCCCATAAGTTAAAGTATATAGGGTTCAAAATAAATTAAATACATGATAATATTTAAACCAATAGTATGTTCACATATGCATAAATATTTGTAAATAAACATATTCATAAGATAATGGTCATTGTATTAACATATGTGTAGATCAATACGTTCCATAGTCGAAACAAATACCCAGGTTACAAATTTCAATGCTTATCAAGTACAAGTAGGAAATCCTAGAATTCAATATTAAGCCTCAAAACATATTTTTTTATCGGTATGAAATAAATTTTCAATTTAATGACTTATAATTTAAAATAAAATTTTAGTTTGAATTGATATTCCTCGATTTAAGATATTTATTTTTCGATAGTCCAACACATAATCCTAGGTTCCTCTAATTCATGTGCAATGCTATAAATCATAAGTATAGGGAAACTCAAACTTATATAATAATTGCCTAATATGACTTTCAAAATTAGGTTACAATAGTAATAGGGTTAGTTATATAAATCGTTATCGATATGTAAATTGGGTAAGACTTAACGTATATGTTACTTTTTAATTATATGCTTCCTTCTGGGTCTAGCTAGACTTGGAAGGACAAACATAGGTAAACATGTAAGTATAAACACATAAAAATACTTTAAAAGGATAACATGTAAAAACTCATGCACTTACAAGAATTAATTTCGTGGCATATGATCATTTTAAAATATATAAATTTGTGTCCTATGATTATATAGATAAATATACTTGTGTGCTACCATAAAGTTTATAATGAAACATGCATAAAATACTTTTTATAAGCAGGAACTTATAAAACTTATAAAATTAAATTTTTGAAGAAGAGGGAGGGCTTGTCTTGTTATTCTAAATAAAAAAGTGTGTCTTCAGGTTGGAAAGAGGTGAAATGAGTCTAATATCTCAGATAATTTTATTGAGGGCTACTGCCTACTACTTATAGAGGGTCCAACCCCTCTTCATATTACATCTAACCGATGTGGGACTAAAGTCCCTTATTTACTCTCAACACTCCCCCTCAAGATGGGCGATAGATATTAATCATCCCCATCTTGTTACATAGCTTTGACAGACTCAATGAACTAAGACCCTTAGTCAGACAGTCTGCCACTTGTTCTTCTGAGCGAACATAATCAATCTTCAGTATCCCTTGTTCCAGCTTTTCCTTGATGAAGAATCGATCGATCTCGATGTGCTTCGTTCTGTCGTGCTGAACCGAATTGTTCGCTATACTTATCGCAGCTTGACTATCGCTCAGAAGGCGCAATGGTGTCCCCTTGTCTAGCTTCAACTCTGTCAGCAGCGCCTTTACCCATAGAAATTCTGATACACCTAGAGCCATTGCTCTGTATTCTGCTTCAGCTGTCGACCGTGCTACCACTGACTGTTTCTTGCTTCTCCATGAAACCAGCTTTCCTCCTACAAAAATACAGTACCCTGTGGTAGACCTTCTGTCGTCTATGCAGCTTGCCCAATCTGCATCGCAGTATCCCTCAACATCTGTGCATATACTCTTCTTGAACCACAGTCCTTTTCTCGGCGTCCCTTTCAGATATCTTAGGATCTGAAATACTGCATCCATATGACCCGTTCTTGGATCATGCATATAGCGGCTTACAACACTTACTGCAAATGAGATATCAGGGCGAGTATGTCCTAGATAAATCAGTCTGCCTACTAGCCTTTGATACCTTTTGCGATCAACAGGCTTTCCTGCTTCTGCTCCCATCTTGCACTTCTGGTTAATTGGAGTGACTGCTGCTCGGCATCCCAACATTCCTGTCTCCTTCAGCAGATCTAGTGCATATTTCCTTTGTGAGAGAACAATTCCTTGTTCACCATCACACACCTCGATACCCAAAAAGTATCTCATCTCTCCCAGGTCCTTCACCTCAAACTCTTTGGCGAGTTTCGTCTTCAGTTTAGTGATCTCAACTACATCGTCACCTGTTATCACTATATCATCTACATATACAGCAAGTATAGTAATGTGGCCCCTTGCATGCTGGAGAAAGACAGTATGATCTACATTTGTCTGATGGTACCCCATGCCAGTGACAGCCCTTCTGAATATGTCAAACCAGGCTCGAGGAGATTGCTTCAGCCCGTACAGCGACTTCTTCAGTTTGCACACTTTTCTATGTGACATTCCTTCACCTGAATCTGACACAGAGTAGCACCCCGGAGGAGTCTCCATGTATACTTCTTCTTGTAGGTCTCCATGAAGAAATGTGTTCTTTACGTCTAACTGGTGTAGCTTCCACCCATAGTTTGCTGCAATGGAGACCAGCGTTCTTACGGTACTCATCTTCGCTACTGGGGCAAAAGTCTCATCATAGTCGATACCATATGTCTGGGTATAGCCTTTTGCAACCAGTCTCGCCTTGTATCGTTCAACTTTTCCTTCTGGTGTCTCCTTCACTGTGTAAACCCATTTGCATCCCACAGCTTTCTTTCCTTCAGGTAATGGCACCAGCTCCCATGTCTTATTTTTCTCTAGTGCCCCAAGTTCTTCCATCATTGCGGCTTTCCATCTTGGGTCCTTCTTTGCTTCCTGCCAATTCTTAGGTAAAGAAGTGGAGTCTAACGAAGTGAGAAATATTTGATAAGTCGAAGAAATATTAGAATAAGATAGGTAGTTGGCGATATCATGTTCATACTTTATAACGAATATGAGCCTTTCCCGCATTAATACGAGAAGATCTCCTTAAGGGAGCAATGGGTGGTGGAGAAAGCATACCATCCGAATCGGAGAGATCCGATTCCGAATCCGAGCGATCCGGTGCAGGAGTAACATCTTCAGGAGTCGGGGCAGGAGTAGACGAGGGACTTGGCACTATAGGCACAGGGTACGGCACAGTACTGGACCTCTGCTGTCTTCTTCTGTAAACTTGGAGCTCCTTTTCCCTTGTCTGCTTCTTCCCCTGCAAAATGTACGTATTGTCTTCTTCATCCTCCGTATCAGTATCATTGATGCTTTCTCCCCCTTTCTGCCAGCTTGTCACGACAGGACAAGGTACCGATCCGACAACTACGTTTGGGTGTACTACCTTCCCCTCACGTCTAACACCCGCTGTGTGAGGCGTGTTCCCAAATACATAACCTTCATCCGAACCATAATAAGGTTCCAGCTCTCTGAATGTAACATCCATGCTTACAAACAGCTTCCGTTCAACCGGGCCCCAGCAGACGTAACCCTTCTGTGTCCCGGTGTATCCAACAAAGACACACTTAAGTGCTCGAAGATCCAGCTTACCAACACCAGGCCTTTATCGTGGACGAAGCATATGCAACCAAATACTTTCGGAGGAACGGTGTACGCAGTTGTCCCCGTGTCATTTCCAAAGGCGTCTTCCAGTCCAGTAATTGAGAGGGCATCCTGTTGATGAGATAAGAGGCTGTCAAGATAGCCTGCCCCCACAAAAATTTAGGGACATTCATAGCCAGCATCATCGTCCGAGCTACCTCCAGCAGGTGCCTATTTTTTCGTTCAGCAACACCATTTTGAGCCGATATTTATGCACAAGACGTTTGATGTAGTATACCATGAGAGGATAAATACGCAGCAAACCTCTTATGGGTATATTCCGTCCCATTATCCGACCGGAAACACTTAACACGAGCATTATACTGTGTCTTCACCCGTTGATGGAAGCTTTGAAATGCCTCAAAAACATCACTTTTATTCTTCAGCAGGTAGACCCACGTTACGCAGGTAGAGCAGTCAATAAAAGTAACAAAATATCTATAACCGTTAACACTGTTTGTAGGACAAGGGCCGCACACATCGGAATGAATCATATCAAAAGTAGCAGAACATCGATGCCCAGAATGCACATAGGAGCTTCTGGTATGTTTCCCCAACTCACAAGCATCACAAACTAACAACTCTTTATTTGCTTTTTGATATAATGACGGATACAGTCGACTAATAACGGGAAAAGAAGAATATCCTACACGCTGATGATGGAGGAGCAGCTCGGCTTCGACACTTCGACTTCGGACTTCCGGTTGGGCGTCTGCAACCAAAGATGCCAGTGCTCTATCCAGACCGTTCCTGTCCAAGTACCATAGACCCTTTTGCCATGTGCCAGTGCCTAGTCGTCTCCCCGTTTCCTTCTCCTGAAAAGTTACCTTAGGAATATCAAAGGAAACAATACAGTTTAGATCAAGAATAATTGCGCTAATGGAAATAAGATTAACAGGAAAGGAAGGAGCATGTAAAACATTAGATAGAGTGATGGAAGGAGTGCAATCAACAGTGCCTTTATCCGTAACAGGCCTGGAAGTACCATCAGCAGTCTGAATGCTTTCTGGCGGCGTTAGAGGAGAGTATTTCCGGAACTCTCCTCGGGACCCCGTGACCTGGCAAGATGTCCCAGGGTCCATAATCCAAGCTGGATGAGAGACAGATGCAAGAGCACGCGGAGGTATACCAGCACTGGTTTGGGAGAAGTAAGTGCAGTAATCTCCTGTAGTGGACGACGCCCCAGGAATGACTTGTCTTTCACCAGAACCAAGCTTTGAGCCGCGCATCTTCTCGAGAACTGTAACACCCAGTTTTCCAGAAGAGGGTAATTTTAAAATTTTGTAATTATAATTATTATTTAATGGTATTTATTTCATGTTATGATTTTTAGTGATTTTTAATTATTTTTAAACTATTTAAATTCATGACTTATGATTTGGTGTCTTGCTAGTGTTCATTTCCAGACTGAGGGGTATTTTAGTCATTTTTGTAATTTTAAGAACTATTTGGGATTATTAATTATTATTTAGATTTAATAGAATTTATTTGAATTTATGAGAATTTTTAGGAATTATTTTGGATTTGTTTGGACTAGGTTGACTTTGACTAGTTTGACCCTTGTAGACCAACCTAGAAGCTAACCCTAGTTAGTATGGACTTGGTTAGGTTATATGACTCTAGTCTAACCTAAGCTAATCCTTGGGTTGGTCATTAGACTCTAGTTAGCATTAGGATTTAGAAAGTCATAAGTCATGGCTTATGATTTAGAGCCTTTGGTTAATCTTTTAACTCAAAGCCTTGTAGTTTGGCCCAAAGCCCAAGACAATTTCCAAAACCCTAGCCCTAGAATGAAGTGGCCAGCCACCATATCCTCCTTGGGAACACCACCCTATAAATACTCTCTTAGTTTAGGGTTGCCTCCTTCTTAGGAAAGCTCAAGTTAGAAAAACAAGGTTTGTTCCTATTCAATAAATCCCTAAAATTCCATTCCTCTTCCTTTTCCATTCAAATCTTTTCTATTAGATCCTAATCTATCTATTCTTGCTGTCATTGAAGTTTCATCTCAGTTTGTTGTGGATTTGTTGGATTGGGACATCAAGGAGAAAAGCTCTAGAGAAGTGGGTTTTTCTTGAAAGTTCAAGTATAGGTAACTTCCTCATTCCTTAATGAAATTTCGTTTTGTCTTCATCATTAGGAAGCCCTAGGGGTCCCCTAAGTGTATGCATTGGTGTCGTGTCAGGTTTCATGAGTTTCGTGTCCATTTGGACACGTATCAAGGATGTGGCCTAGGTGTTTGTCGAAATGCCCAAGAGGGGATTTCGATCTGGTTTTTGGAAAGTTTTTAAATAGGAAATTAGGTTTTGATATTGTTCATAGGATTCTGGTTGACTGAGGGTGTCCCTGTGTCGCATCGTGTCGAATTCGATACGTGCACACACGGGAGCGCGCGCGCGCGGGGCTGTGCGCGTGCCCTGCTGTTCGAGGGCTGTGCAGGACACGACACGCCATGTTTCGACACAAAATTTTGTGGGGTCGAGGGGGCATGTACTGACATCATGCCCCCAAAATTCCATCAAATCTCGTGCACTGGTTTAGGAGAAATCGATCGTGCACTGTCCTTACACTGTTCTGTGCACTGTGACTTTTGGCCACTGACACGGCTTCATAATTCGGACACGCGACACTTTGGACTCGATACAGGCATATGGACACGTGCACCTAGACCTAACCTAGGTGTGGGCACAACCACGTGTCCCAGTTCGTGTGCACGACACGCGTACACCTGTGCACGAGACAGTGCACTGTGCAGTGTCTGTGAGTGCACTGTTTCGAGTTTAATTTGTATGGACACGTCGTGTCATGTTTCAGTGGACACGAGACACACTCTAGGACACGTACACAATTCATATGTTTGTTACCAACCTATTAGTTATAAATTAGATGTTTAATTTGATTCGAATTGGTTTTGGTTTCAAAGAGGTTTTTACTGATACCTGTTATTATGTGGTTCACTATTTTCAAACATTTTCAAATATTCAAATTCGATTTTAAAAAGGAATTTACATTATATCTAAGTTTAGTTTATATTTCCAAATTAGTTTATGATATGGGTTTTGGATCTTCAAATTGAATTGGGTTTGATTCATTTCAAAATCTTTTTTTTGATACCATGAGAACAGTTCAAATTCTGAGATTTTTCCCTATGTTTGAACTGAGATTCACATATTGTAAAAACTGAGATTTAACTGAAATGGATGTTCACATTGATTTCAGAGAATTTGAGTTAATCTGAGATTTATTATTGGATCCTAATGTTAGGTTAGTTTTAGAAATTAGGTTGTGTAAATATACATGTTGGTTGTTGTTAATTCCATTTGAATGAATGTCCTATAAACTGAGAATTTGTGGAGAACCTGAGATGGTTCAACATACATTTCATAATCTGAGAATATCCTATAATTGTAAAAACTGAGATATTACATACCCTCTGTACACCTTGTTCACATGATACTCTCTATTAAACTGTCATACACATTTACACTCCCTCACACATGTTAACACACACATTGCATTATCCATTCCTGAGATTGAGGTGGCAGCAGACCTAGGTAAAGCCAGGTAAATGTGTGTATTATATATATGTAAACATATAGGAGGGCAGTAGAGTTAAAGGGGTTAGAGTATTGTGTGTGTATATAAGATAGAGGGGAGTGTAGTAGTAGGCTGTGCATTCCAGCCTTGGCAGCTATCCCAAACTTAGCCCAAAACAGTCCTTGATAGCCCCAAAACCTGTCAATCCAGTCCCCTTTAAACCCATCCCAATGACAGTCCCAATTCACTTTGGGCTGTACACATTTCAGTCCCCATGTCCAGCATATATCAACCCTTAAATCCAGCACATAGTAGCCTCAACCCAGCCTTGTGACAGCCCCAAAACTCAGCCAATAGGCAGTCCCAAACCATTCCATACCTGTCCACATATCAGTCCTTGTTTGCACCCAATTTCAGACCAAATCAGCCCCATGTAACTGTCACCAAAATAGCCTCTAAACCATGCCATTTGACAGCCTAAACAAGCCCCATACTCCCCTTATATGGCTGTCCTAATTGTTCCAGAAATTAGTCCATATGTAAGCCTTGTGGCTGTCCCCATTTAGCCACTGGTTAGCAGTCCAAATCAGCCATGGCAGCCCCAACACAGCCCCAAAACCTGTCCCATAGAAGCCCATGGCAGCCCTCTATACCAGTCCCATATATGCCTATAGGTGTGTGTTTGTGAGAGCTTAAGTGTGTGTGTGTGTGTGTGTGTGTGTGTGTGTGTGTGTGTGTGTGTGTGTGTGTGTGTGTGAGCTATTATATAGGATATATATGTGTGTGTGTTTGTAAGCCTAAGAGTGAACCAAAACCATTTGTGTGTGAGCCTATGTATATATATGTGTGTGTGTATAGGAGCTATAGGTGTGTGTTTGTGAGATTTAAGTGTGAGCTTGTAGTGTGAGAGTATATAGGTATTTGTGAGTGTGAGTGATATATGAGTATAGCTAGTAGCCTATAGGAGGGCCTATATGTAAACCTATAGATAAGCCTAATAGGTAGCTATTTGCCTATATGTATGAGTCCTATTTTAGCTATGTGTGTGTGTGTGGTTGTAAACCTTTTGAGTGAGAGCCTATATGCATATATATGTATTCCTATGTTAGAGAATATAATTATATCCATGTGTATTATATATTAGATATATATATATATGTGTGTCATATGTATGGATGTTTTGTGGGATGTTTAGGCATGGTATTGCCTTGGCCTATGGCCTAGTCTCTTAGCCTATGGTTGTGTTTGCTTAGCTAGTGAGCCTAGATTTGACTTGTGTAGTCTTGTTAAACCTAGAATAGACTTGTTAGACCTAGTTTGACTATAGTTGACCTAGTTTGACTTCTAGGGTTGACCAGAGTTGACCAAGAGTTGACTTTGGACTAGATTGACCTAGAATCATGTAGAATGTATAGTAGGACTTCATTTTACTATTCTGGACTTGTTGTGACTTGTGCTGTTCTGATTAGGAGCCAGACACCACTCCTCGGACAGTACTTTCATATCGGATACTCAGATACCAGGCGAGTACATTCTCTGATCGTTTCATAGTTGTCACGATTTATATTATCGCTCTAGATTACTTTTACTTGATGCTGTCATGTTATCATCACGGATTGGTACTATATGGATCTCTTCTTGGGATGTTATCCTCCTTAGCGGGCGCATCGGATACTTTATGACATATGTTTCATGTACATCATGTATTCCTTGCTTCTGCGTTATTCATGTACACTCATGTTCTCTCATGTTCTTACATGTACGTTCATGTACTCTCATGTTCTTTCATGTACGCTCATGTTTGTCCATGTGTCTCTTGTATAACCAAAACATCATGTCCATAACGTAACTTGAATAGATCCTTGTGTATTGATTGTGGGTAGGGGTGAGTATAAATGGTCATGTGATTTACCCATCATGTACACTCTGTTACTTCCATGTTTTATCATGTACAACCTAAGCCAATTACATGCCATCTCGTACTCTAAATCACTAGTCACTTACAGTTCTTACTTATCATGTATATATTTCCGGTTATCAAATATCTCTCATGTTTTCATGTACATCTTTTTACAGCGTTTCATGTATCATACTCTATTGCCTGCTTTATATTTCCTGACATGATATGAACTGCATGAGATGTATTGTGCTCGCTCCTGTCCTGACTGGACCTGTTGAAAATATTACAGAGGACGAGGAGGAGGCTAGTCTGGATACTTACTACGGGGCAGCCTTAGATGACACCTATGAGCTGGACCCTCAGGAGGACCCAGCTCTAGCTGAGGATATCACCCCGATTGTCTAGTCTAGATTAGTTAGGTTTATCTTCTTTTATGTAGTCATGAGACATGTTTTAGCTAGACTATATTTGGAGTTCAGAGTTGTATATATTCTTTCATTCTGTATCTGAGACCATGTACTTCTGGATATTTGCTGGGATTATCTTAGACTACTTTTCATCTATTTATTTCCTCGAGTTCTATTTCATATCGTGCTATCTCTTCCTTAGTTGTGATTGAGTTTATTACTGCTATGTCACCCCCATTCGGGGAGTATAAACTGTTTAGATAGATATTGTTAGATGTATGTTGACCTAGGACAGCGTTCTACCGCCGATACTGCAGCGTAGGCTGGGTGTTGTTACGTTCTCGTACCCTCACAGTGGGTGCAGGTCGTGACACGTTTTTAGTGGTGGCCCATGCAGGTCGAGTTTATGTAGTGGTATTCGAACTAGAGTATCACTACAGCCTGCAGTAGGATTAGGATATTTTTTTTGAGGTACTCAATCACATTAGAAAAAACTCTTATCTAATTCATACCATCTCAGTTCTTGCTGATATTGTTTTCCTTTGAATATAACGGTCCTCCTTTGCTATTTCGACTCATTCTCAGCAATTGTTTCTTTTGATCTGTCTCCAGGATGGTTGAGATAGGATCACCTCGCCAGGGCCAGGGGGACACCGATGGGAGGACTGCCACCTCCCATATCCAGCAGCTAGCCCCTGGTACCGCAGACCCACTCATGCCAGCTGGGGTTGACGTTTCAGCTGCGATCGGAGGAGCCCCTCCACCAGCAGCAGGGGGTATGCCTCCACCAGATCGGAGGCAGGACCCAGTCATTCCAGAGGATCCCTTCCAGCAGCCGCCTCCAGGATACGTGGACGCAGCTCAGATGTTCGCCTATTTCTAGCAGTTCATGGACCGACAGCAGGCTCGACAGGACAGAGGCATGGAGTTGGCCGTCACGACGGCCGCAGCTCGACCAGTGGTGCAGCAGCCGAAGACACCTGGGATAGAGCAGTTCCAAAAGATGAGCCCCAGAGACTTCCTGGGGACAGAGGGGATTATATACGCTGACGAGTGGATCGAGCATATAGAGGAGATCTTCCGCCTGGCCAGGATACCAGCAGATCTTCAGATCGAGGCCGCAGCTACTCGGATGCGAGATCTTGCTCGCACCTGGCATCAGTCAGACCCCAGGGTGGGGGTAGCTGGGCAGACTTGGGAGGAGTTCAAGGGCTTCTTCAAGAAAAAGTTCTTCCCAGATTTAGCACTCAGAGCCTTGGAGACGCAGTTCGAGAGCCTCGTCCAGGGGAGTCTTTCAGTGGAGGAGTATACGGGGGAGTTTGGCCGCCTCGGGAGGTTCGTAGAGGGTCTGAGCGAGACAACGAAGGCCCAGAGGTTTCGGAAGGGCCTAGTCAAGGAGGTCAAGTCCTTGACCAAGGGCAACCGGGATGCCACATTCGAGGAGATCTTGACGGGAGCCTTATTGGCAGAGGATGATCTTGAGCTTAGGCTCAAGAGGGGGCGTTACCCAGTTGGGGGCAGCAGCAGCGGAGGTCAGGCCAAGAGGCCTCACCTTCAGCACCAGCAGCCGAGGCAGTTCCAGCCGCAGCCGTTCCAGCAGAGACAGCAGCAGCAGCAGAGAAAGCAGCATGTTATCTTTTGCCCCTTCTGTAAGAAACCAGGGCACGATTGGGGTGAGTGCCGGCTGAGGCTTGGCAAGTGCCTACTCTGCGGATCATCAGATCATCAGTTGAGAGAGTGTCCCAAGTCTGCGGGACGGACAGCTCAGGGAGCAGGAGCTAGGGCTCCGACAGGACAACAGAGAGGACCAGCATTGCAGACTCAGCAACAAAGGTTCGTACAGCATCAGCAACAGGCCAGGGGAGGCCAGCAAGGACGAGCTTATGCCATGACACTTGAGGATGCTCAGGCAGTAGGAGGGGTGCTTGCAGGTTCTGATCTTCTCGATTCTATTTCTACCTTATCTCATTATACCTATCTTGAAATTCAGTTCTATCTATTCCTATCTGTCTCCTCATTGTTGATAAGTTTGATCTGGTGTTTTATTATAATTTAATTTTCTTCTGAGATAAATTGTATGGGCTAGGTCGCCTCGATTATGAGATTTTAGAATCCTCTAGGGTCATGCTAGTAGGCATAGTGAGGACATATAGTCGAATTATGGACGTATTTCTCGGGTGTGGGAATTTAACACTACAACAGATATGGGATATGATAGCGTGCGTTGAACGCTGTAGAATGCATATTATAGCATATTCCGTCCGCTATATATGCCCCCGCTATAATAACCCCATGTACAAGAACGCTATAAAGTTATAGCATTCACGAACGCTATTCATGGATTATAGCGTTCATTGACGCTATAGACGATGTATAGCATTTTGAAACGCTATATGATAGTTATAGCACTTAGGAACGCTATAGAACTTTAATAGCATTCATGAACGCTATTAATTTATTGTAGCGTTCATGAACGCTATAGACATGTTATAGCACTTACAAACGCTATATAGTTTACATAGCCTTTACGAACGCTATAGTTCATTAATAACATTTGTTAACGCTATAAATGTGTTATGGCATTCCTGAACGTTGTTTATTTTTAATTGCGTTCCTGTATGTTATTGTTTGTTAACAGCATTTTGATATATATCTGCTTTTTATAGCATTTCTTTCCTGCTATTATATGTGCAACAATAGCATGTCAGAATGCTATTGCAGAGTCAAAATTTTGTATTCGAAAATTTGCAGAATGCAGCACATCAGAATACTATTGCAGATAATGTCGCAGTTACACAAAATGTAAGTATTCAAAAATTTAAATGCGAACCAATCACAGAATGAATTCCGAACATAAGTAAATTCATTAATCTCACTGTCTAATATATGTAGAACAACGAAGTAGTACCAAACATTCAAAATCCATAATTTCTCCATGTAGAACAACGAAGTAGTACCAAACATATGTCAAAAAATTAAACATTAACAGTGTAGTCAGCTACATATATCCCAAAATGTTGACTATCTAACATTTAGCTCCCTTCGAGCCTATCCACAACCAAAACTCCTCCGAAAGCATCCTCTTCCTTCATCCAACCTACACAAAAATAGGAGGAAAATCATTAGTGTAAAGAAAAAACCATCTCGAGCCGATCAAGACAATTGACGAAAAGTAAATTATTGGGATAGGAAAAGTGATGCCTTACCAGTGCACTAATTGAGTCTTATGTGTTTATATATTCTGTTGTAATTGTAAGTGTTCTCAACACTTCTTCTCGTTTTTTGACTGAAAGCTTGAAAGGATTAATAAGTTCCAACTGAGTGAGTGTATTTTTTCATATTGATGAAACTGATATCGCTAAATATGGTCTATACTAAAGACTTATCAGTACAGACCAAAGCTTTCAGTTTTCCATATCTGTTGTGTAGTAGAAAATAGGTTTTCTGTAGGTAAAGTTCAGTAAGGTATTATGTGTAGATATTTACTCTCCAATGTGCATTAGATCATATGCTTTAGTGTTCAGTAAACAGTAGATTATAAGTTCAGATTATTGAAGAAGTGTGCAGTTTGTAGTTTTAGCCACGACTGAGATTATTAGCTAACCTGCTGAGTAAATCCTACATAATCAGCAAACAAGATTTGTTATGTGATGGAGAAAATTTGACCTGCTCGGACAAGGATGTTGCCCCATCCAGACCACCACTAGTAGCAACTTTTACAGCAATAACACTTCCTTCGGTTTCCAAAATTATCCTGCAATACCAGCAAACAATGAACTCAGATAAGCATGTGTGTAAGTCCAGCTTCAAAAAGTTCCTGAACATCGTGTCCTCGTGTCCGTAACTCAAAAGTTTGTAATTCCAACTAAACAATGATCAAAATCAACCAAAATTAACAACTTACCCCCCATCAACAATCTCATCAAGGCATAAAAGGATCATATCCAAATTTTCGAGTGCGGTCTTTTTATCTGCATTGTTCCTGAAGGAAGCAACACATTTTAGTTGTTAGGACGACCAAGTGAAAACGGAAAGCAAAGGTAACTGCAACAAATAAGACCTGAGAAGAAGGCCCACTGCATCAAAGAAACCCTGGAGAACTGTTGCTAAGATGAGCTCATTTTCCTCATCTCCCCCGGTAACAAAAAAGTGGAGGTCCTGAATAAACTTGTAGACAACAATGCAACTATCGAACATAGCTATCTCAGCTGCAGATGGCAAGTAGAATACAATTAGAACATATAGAAACTTAACAATTAGCTATTTTGCACGAGGAATGAAGTATTATATAAAAATTCTAATATAGTATATGAAATTTGAACATTAAGCATATGACATTCATTTCAGGTAATACAGAAGAAGAAAAATTGTTACTCGCATTGAACTACCAAAAACAAAGGAAACCATAAGCACCAAGAGACAAAATGCATATCAAGATGGTATGCATATCAGACAATTACCAATCAGAAGCCACTCCAGAGGGATTCCGAATTACATCACATGGTACACAAACATTTTGGTATTAACAAACAAATGCACCAATTTGTCAATAACTTGACCAAAAAATACGAAAACATACTGCCAATAAAACTAATATAAATGCACAAGCTGACAAGAAGAAATATGCATGAGGAAAGAAGAATGCATATGTGGTTTCCAACCAATGTGAAGAGCATATAAGAATAAAAAGATATCTAATACCAAATCAGTAACATATTGGAAACTTCGAGTTTGTTTTCCATCCCCATAAACAGTCATTGGTTGTCCACGGATGGCCTGCCATAAAATTATCAAGATCAACTAATCATGAGGTTGATACATTTGATGATGTCTATATACATAAATAGTCGCATGAAGAAAGCAATAAATCAAGGGTTTCTGTTATATAAGGATAGAGAAAACCTGGGCAATGAAATTGCTGACGACCCGTCCATCATCTATGCACATTCGAGGCCCGTATGCATTGAAGATACGCGCAATACGAACCTGAAAGTTTGCAAGTTATTCCAAGCAATTGCAATAGAAAAATGCAGAGTGGACATCTTGTGTTCTGCTATGTAATAACATTATAGGAGCTAGCAGCAGATCTCCTATTTAGACCAGAGGATAAAATCATGCAGTTAGAAAGTAGTCTAGTAAATCATTGTTAGGATCTTAAGAAAAAAATTGTGTGTATTGCATGGCTGCCCCCATCTCTCTTTCATGGGAGCCTCATCGGCTCCCATGCTGTTCAGACTTTATATGCATGTCAAAATGCAACACAAGCAAATGTACATCTTATCAAGATGACACACAAGCCTGGTTTAAAATTGATAAAGTACACTCAACTCGTAAATGAAACCCAGTAAAATTTGCATAATAGATCTCTTCATATATATATGTATTTTGCAACATGGTTACCTCCACTTGTAATTAAGCAACAAAAAAATCGAAGAAAATCAAAAAAATCAATCTTACTTCTTCACCGCTTCGCCGGTGGCCTTGGCCGCCGCAGAATCGGGGGCCTTCTCCTCGTCCTCTTCGTAATCGAGAAGCTCCTCCTCGTAGGCATCGTTGTCCTTCGCTTCTCCCATGTCTGAACCCACCAAACAGAAACAAGAATTTTGACTTCAATCCATCAAATCAATAATAAATGCTTCAAATCGGGAAAAGAGAGGCAGGAGAGCTCACCTTCGTGTCCGGAACAGAAATTAGGGTTCGTAAAGTTAGGGTTTCGAGGCGTCTGCAAACAAAAATTGAGAGGAGGGGGGAGTAAAACCCTAGGATTTTGGGGTTTCGTGGAGGGAGGAGGGAAGCTAGGGTTTCTGGGGAAGGGGGGAAATGAAATGGTCTGTAGATGGGGAATAGGAAAAAGGTTAAGTGGGAAACTAAAAGTGAAAATTTGTGGAAGGATCTTTAAGAGGGAAATGAAAAGTTGTATGAAAATTTAAATTTTAAACTTTCTGTTATCATCTTTTCTTTTTGCACAAATTTAGGATAAACGTTTTATTTTTATATTTAATTTATGTTATAAAAATTTATTTTCAAAAATTGGGTATACACTATAAGAAAAATGACCTTTCTTGACGGTCAATTTATTGACGTATGGTCAAAACCGTCAAGGAAAGCAGTTATCTTGACGGTTTTAGACATACGTCAACAAAACACCCATTTTTCTGTTATATATTAAAATTTGACCATATTACTTGACGGTTTTATACAAAGCGTCAAGAAAACCCATTGCATTACTTGACGGTTTGCTGATAACCGTCAAGTAATGCATGTGCAAAAAAAAAAGGCGCGCACATTTCAGATGCCATTTTCATAATTTTTTCAAAAAAAAAATTTTCTTGACGGTTTTAACAAAATTTGGGAATCGAGGGTTTCTTATATATTTCACATCCACATACTTCTTTTCCTCCTTCCCCCATCCCTCTCCCTCTCGAGCTCCCCCTCCGGTGGAAGTCTTCCCCCGGCCGGCGAACCCCGACCGGCGACCGAGCCTGTAAGTCTCCCCCTCTCCTCCGCCCTCTTCCCTAGCTTCTTTTCCGACCATCTCGTCAGCCACCCCGACTTCCACAGCCCTCCCGACCGTGCCCTAACCCTGTTCTCCGGCAATCCGCCGTCTCCCCTCTCATCCCCGCAGCCGACTTCAAGCGTTCCCTCTTCCCCCTTCCTTTCCGACCCCGATTTTCTCCACAGCCCTAAACCCCTCTCCCATGTTCTTCATCCCGACCCCCCCGGAAACCCTAGCTCCGGCGAGCTCTTCGGCTCAGTCCCGACCCGTCGGCTTTTCCCGTGCTTCCCCGCAGAGCCGACCTTGCTGCCCGTGCTTCCCGTGGACGCTTCCCGTTCCGTGCGTGCTTCCTGTAGCCGACCCGATGATCGCAGCCGCGACACGGCGAGGCGACGTCCGTGTCCGCACACGTAGCACGAGTCCGAGGCGTTCCTTCGGATTCCGACTTGCCCTTCGGTATATTTCTGAAACTCTTGGGTTGGTTTTGCTATTTCATATATGCGTGTCGATGATGATTGGTCTGTGTCTCCTACAATTAGGAGACACACGTTCTGATGCTATCGTTTGGGTTCTGCAAATTGGTTGGAACGATCCTCATATCCATGTATTTTCTGGAATAGAGTTTTATAGTGCTTGTGAGAACGTTCTCAGCTTGTTATCATTTGTGATTCATTTTCTTTGGGGAAGTAGGATAAGAAATTTTAATATAATATAAGTTTTATGAATCAGTGAAATGTAATAGAACTATACGTTAGCTAGGATTTTTTTTAGAAAAGTCAATATTTTGAGAATAAATTGGGGAATCACACACCTAAAGAAACACAAGTAGGGTTGAAAAATATCAGCAAGTTGGAGGGCCATATGATTTTGCCTTTTTAGACTCTTGTTCCATTTGTAGTCAACAAAAGTATGTGTTGTTCTTGTACTAATGCTAGATGAGTAATTTTCAAGGAACTGCAAGAGAACAATTTAGAAGGAACCCACTTTACTGATATGTGCCAACTGACAAGGCTATGGTTTTTGTGAGTTCCATGATTCCTTTCAATGTGGTGACTTACATGTGTATTTACCTTCATTGCTTGTTCCTTACCAACTTTGTTTCTTCAGTTATATGAGAAACAATATCTTAACAGGAAACATACTTGACAACATTGGAAACTGTACCAAGTATTTAGATGAGCTTTAATTCATATTGATCTTGTTTTAGTTAAACAACTAACTATTATCTATGTCAATAGAAGCAAGTTATATCATTTATCTAAGAAATTTTCCTAAGAAGGCCCAGTATTTAGAAGGATATTTGGAAGGTGATATCCATGTTTAAAATAAGGTTGAGGATATTATGCGGGACTGGTAATTAAATTGATATGGCTTCTTCATCAAAACAAGTTAAATACTAGTGATGTTCTTCTTAAAAAGTATATTAATTGTGGTAACATATGTTTAGTCCTAGCATCATGAGGTGGTACGTCTTCTACAACAATTTAGTCCTAACTCAGAAGGAAAAAAAGTAGCAGGAAAGGGAGCAAGACCAACAGCAACAACATACCCTTGAAATATTATGTGCATATTCTAGAACTGTTTGGTTTGTTTCATGAGTGAAGGTAACAACAAAAAATTCTTAAAAATAAGCCCTTGGGTAGGACATAAATATTGTATATAGGCATTCCTCGATAAAATTAAGAAACAATTGGCTCCAAGTACTCGTTATGCATATGAAGTAGGACATAATAGAGATGCAAGGTTAGGCCTTAGGTGCAAGGTCAGCCTTGACATTCTAAATGGTCGAGACATCAGTCTTGAAGGACTTGGCGAGGATAACATCATTGATGCCTTTAGCAAAGACAACTCCATAAACTTGAAACAACTATACATCAGCTATCCCATATAAAGGATTCTCTATTTGGCTCGATAAACTATTTTCTGTTCATCATAATTTTAGATTTCAAACAACTTTATAGTTATTGTTTCATAATCCACATATAGTACTCATACTACACACATCATGAGATTGTTTGATGTATTTTTAAACTTACATAGTGCTTTATTATGTGTTTTCCCACATAATTAATGTCCTGTAGGAGGATACTACCAATACCACCCAATTTGTATTGTTCTTTCTATTAGTTAATATTTTATTCAGACACATTTCTAAACTAGGAAGTTGTTTATTGTCTTTCACGTAGCAATTTTAAGGGCTCCATTTGCATCTTAATTGGAATCTATTCATTTTCCCTTTCTTCTTACATATGCCAACTAGAGTTATATGATTGGTACTTGAAATTTGTTGCAATAGTTTTTAGAAATTTCCCATAAAAATTAAAATAATGTAAAATGGGAAGTGACTCATAAAACTGAGTCCATTTGTGAAGCCAGTCATTTTTGGGGAACTAATTATGATATTAGGGTCAATGGAATTACATCATGACCTATTGAAGGCACTCCTGGACTTATAAAACTTGACCCATTCTTCTTGGTCATGCATGCTACCTTTCATGCTTAATAAAATAATATACCGGTATCTATGTCATGGACAACTGAAGATTAAAGTTTCAACTCATCCTTACATGCTGATTTCATTCTCAAATATCCCTTTTTGCCAAATTGGAAAGCTTAGAGCACAAGAGAAATATTGAGCACTCTAATCTTAGTTATGTCATGTATGCATCCATGCATGTTAGTTTGCATTATGTATTGTATATGTTGAGTCATACATAAATTTTCTTTAAGCCCTTAGTATGTGATTCTTTGTTTGTTCTTGACAATAACCAGGTTGTTCTCCTTCGTCCACAATCCTGAGAAGACTCTTGAAGGAAATCAAGCTCATATTATCACCTTGAGGATCATCATCATAATTATGGTCATGCTTGTGATTCTTTGTACTCTTCTTCCTCCAATCTTGAGAAGAATTTTTGTATACTTTGTATATATCATTCTTGGATGTTTGTGATGTACAAACTTTGTATTTGTGATCAATAAAAAGATTGTGTATTATAATATTATGTGTGTGTTGTAACTGGCATATATTGATATTATGTGTGTTTGGTAATTGGATTCTGGAATATATTGATATTATTGTAAACATGTTTATCTTGACGATTGCAAAACGTCAAAAAAAATTCATTTCTTGACGGTTTTTAAACATCAAAAAATATTTTCCTTGACGGTTTTTTCCCGTCAAGAAAGACTTTTCTTGACGGTCATTACCCGTCATCTAGGCCCCCGTCAAGAAAAGTCGACACTTTTCTTGACGGTTTTTTGTTTGTTTTCTTGACGGTTTAAAACCGTCAAGACAAGCTTGTTTCTTGACGGTTTAAAACCGTCAAGAAAACAAATAAAAAACCGTCAAGAAAAGCGTCGACTTTTCTTGACGGGGGCCTAGATGACGGATCCAAAACCGTCAAGAAAAGTCTTTCTTGACGGGGAAAAACCGTCAAGAAAAGCCATTTTTCTTGTAGTGATATTTCAATAAATATTTTATACCCAAGCAATGGTTCAATAAATATTTCTAGATCAGAACATACAGCTGTTGAAGGAATGGTTCAAAGGTGTCACGAGCTTTTGCAACAGCGATTACACAAGCAATTCTACGATCGGGAGCAAACTGCTAGTCATCAAAATCAATTCACTGGGAAACTAGCAGGAGCAAACTTCTAGTGATCCCCTTAGATGCCAGAAAAGTAACTAATCTTTGATTTCTCTAATATATCCCAGCCAGATTGGTAGCCTTTTAGGATCAAATTATGAGCCATCCAAGTTTCAAATGCATGATAAGAAACAAGAGAGAGCTCGAGGTTTCAGTTGTCTCACCAATTGAACTTTATGGGAAGTGTATTTCCCTTCCTACCCTCTTATTTTTCTTATTCTTCTCCTAGTGTCACGTGATTCGGTAGGACACTTCATCACATAATCCAAAATATGAAGTAGTTCAACAATAAATAAAGAGTTATTATGCAAGTTTGTAGGAGATGTTGATTTTAAACTAAAAAAAGGTTCCTTGCCTGTGCTTTAGTCACATGCTCATTGCTTTAACATTGAACCAGTCATCGAATGTATTTCCTTAGAAAAAATTGAACCATAAAACTCGGGTTGGATCCGGATTGGGTCTACGGAAATCACTATTATCTACACAATAAGTACAATAAAATCATCAACATTATGATCCTATGTAAAGGTTGCTATGAAAAACTATTGAAGCAGAAGAATACTTTGCATTACCTCAATAGTGGTGTCAGCACCAAAGTCTTGCCTCCACTGTAGCATTTTAGCCCACATGTGCTTTGCTTTCTCAACATCAGACTTGCCTTCAAGAATCTATAGATAGATGTTCCACAAAAACCAACTCCTAAATATACTTCTTTCAGCACAAATCAAGATAAATTTTGTATCAACATTAGAAATTTAGGATGAATTTAATAAAGATATAAACAAGATAATCCTTCAGGACAGTTAAAGAGAAAAAATGTGCACGATCTAATTATATTAGCAAGCAGGAGAAAGAAAGGAAGCAATAATGTACCTCAGTATCATATGATAATCATCATGCTATGCAGAAGCAACTCATCCATAATCAATGACTAGCGAAATGCATCAACAGCCTGTGGCTCCTCAACGTCCAGAACATCCTCAATTGATATAGAGATGACTTGGTTGTCGCTCCTCTTCCTACTTCTCCTCAAAGAATGCCTAAATTTGGTTGATGCATACCTAGACATAGTAAAAGATCTTTGGAATCTAAGGTGAAGATTTAACGATGCTTCACTAGACTGCAAGCAAATACCTGCCAATAAAATGCTTATTAAAACATTTAGAAGAGAAATTAATAAGAAAAAATCAATCAGAAATAATAAACTCTAACCCAGAGTAAACTTAATTGACTTCTAAGATCACTACAGTGCAGATAAAGTACTTCAAAAATTATTTTGTTTGATAAGCAAAGATGAGATCCTACACAACTTTAGGGGGGCTTGTAGTTTGTAACTTCAGTATCTCTCCATTACTGCCACATTCTACAGAAGCAATAATAGGCATACTTTGCAGGTATACATCCATATGCAAATGGCTCTACCATTGAAGCCGAGGCCATATATTAGTATCATGCTCCAATACCTCCAATATTCATTAGTTCAGAGAGAAAATCTTGATTTTTCATTACATAGTGATAGCGGTGGACAGTTAACCTCTACTTATGTGGAGCCGTAGATAATTAGATTACCATAGATTTTAGTATCAGAGGACGTGTAGTGAAATACCAATGTATCCATGTGTGCTCTACAGGGCAGAACCCATGTCAGTGCTCTTGTGCAGTGTAGAAGCAGTGCAACAGTACACGAGAACTGCTAGTAGGTGTGTGTTTGTGTATATATTAGTACCTAATGCTCTGAGTGTAGATATATGGGCGAAAATATGTTTCCTACAACAACTGGATGTGCGTATTAATAAGTGAAATGTAGAGCCATGCACAGAATATGCATATGTGTGTCAAACAACATATGACCACATCAGTATTAATAAGTGAAATGCAGAGCCATGCATAGAATATGCAGATGTTTGGTTTGAGGAAGAGTTGGTTTGTGTCAGTTGAAGTATGCTTGACATCTGTAAAAGTTACTACATTCCTTTCTTCTTTCTTTCTTCCTAAATGGTAACATATTTTCTACATTTTGACTGCAATAAAATTACTGAATTGTTTCAGACAAACATAAGTTTGGAAGATAAAAGGTCAAGCAATGGATGAGAGTCTAGTGCAAGTGTAAGAAAATTGTTTAAATGACAAGTATCAAGATTGTCAGAGAAAAATTCACACTAGACTATATGGATCCGGACACTATTTTCCCATTTTAAAGAAAATCACACTATACTAGAATAGGAATAGTAATTATAGGCCTCTAAGTATATTACATCCTTGCTTGACAACTGCAAGTGAGGAAATTCGTCAGTCTCCCTTGGTTATCTCACAATTAATCACAAGGCATTGAGTACCTAAATAAGGTAAACTACAAAAATGTTATTTTTTGGCATTTTCTGTAACTCTTGTTCCTTGCTTGGATTTGCTGCTCTTGTTATGTAACTAACAATAAACATGTCTTCATCTGAAATTTAGCTGAGATCTACTTGAACCCATCCTTCTTCTCTCCAACAAGAAATAACATTATGAGAATATATGTCTTCAATAAGAAATGACATTAGTAGAAAAGATACAATGTCAGTCTATACGATTTGAATGGCTTTCCATAGAATGTATACAAATAATTCTCTCTTATAGGCATTCCCTCGAACACTACTCGATTAGTGTCAGAATAACAAAAAATGAATCAAAGACAAGTCTCACTGATTTCCAGATCTGACGTGGGCTCACTCTGATCCAGGCCCTAACAACACCATTTTCAACCAAAAAAAGCAAAGATTAAGGTAACCTAGAACTTCTAATCGAGAGGAAAATGAGGGATTTTTGAGCTTCTAGAAAATTGTTACCATGGATTCGAAAGCACTCTGATCGACAGGCTCAACTGTGGTGAGGGTTCGACGGAGGAGGGAGAGAGGAGATAGGTCACAGAAGTGGTCCTCAAGCTCAGAGATCCATCTTTGTCGGACCTTCCAAGACCTCCTCGAGCGCGGTGATCTCGTCAACAAACTCCCCTACTCGAACGTCGAATCGAACGTTGATCGTGACCCCGCGGGGTGGCAGCTCAAAAATGCGAGGGCCCACGGTGGGGTGCTTCGCCAGGGTCGGGCGGAGGCAGGAGAGGAGAGGGAGGGAGGGGTCGATAGGGATGAGGTCAATGTTGCAGTCCTTCGAGAGGTCAAGGGAGGGCTGGATGAAGCTGCTTTTCTTCTTGGGGGCGAGGGCGGAGGAACTAGGGTTTGAATGTTGGAGGAGGGATAAGAACTGAAAATTAAAAATTAGGGCTTGGGGGAATTTAGAAGGAGAAGGAAAAATAGACATAGGGGAGAAGCGGGTTTCTTTTAAGAAAAGGAAAAAAATAGCAGCAGACTTTCTATGGTTCCTCGGTCGCGGAACTGTCAATATATATCAAATATTTAAAAAAAGTTTACAAAATTAATAAAATGGCAGCTAAAATATGCGCGAATTTTTTTTCCTCATAAGTATTACTTGACGGTTATAGCCAAACCGTCAATAAATACAATGGTTTTTTTACGGTTCCCCTAAAACCGTCGAGTATTATGGTAAATTTTTGTAATATAACAAAAAAATGGGTATTTTCTTGACGTATGTCTAAAATCGTCAAGATAATGGCTTTTTTTGATGGTTTAGCATGACCATCGAGGAATAAACTGTCAAGAAACGCTATTTTTTGTAGTGGAAGAACACAAAATCAAAACCCTAACCCTAAGTTTTTAAATCGAAGGAGTGGAGGCGACTTGGTGGAGAAGGAGACCGACCTCGAGATGATGGTGTGGAGGTGGTGATGGCGCCGGAGAGGGTGGTGGCGGTGGATGCCCATCTCGTGATGGCTACAGGTTGGGAGTGAGGAGAGAGGAAATGAGAAGGGGGAAGCACGGGGAGCAGGCAACCGCTGCCGCTAGGAGACGACGACTATGCCTGCCCGACGGCGCCATGGCGACGACGTGGACAGTGAAGCCCGAGCCCCACCGGTCATTATATAGTGTTAGGGATTTTGTAGAAAAGGGGAAAAATATGGGAATATTTTGAATGACTGCTGCTTTTCTCTTCTTAAGGAAGCTAGAAAGATGAAGACAGTTAATTAGAGGTGTTTGATTTGTGAATTGGGCCTAGCCCTTGGATGAGGAACCAAGGGACACAACTAAAAGTGAAAATTTGTGCGGGAATAGGAAAAGGTTAAGTGGGAAACTAAAAGTGAAAACTTGTGGAAGGATCTTTAAGAGGGAAATGAAAAGTTATATGAAAATTTAAATTTTAAACTTTTTGTTATCATCTTTTCTTTTTGCACAAATTTAGGATAAATGTTTTATTTTTATATTTAATTTATGTTATAAAAAGTTATTTTCAAAAATTCGGTATATTTCAATAAATATTTTATACACAAAATATAATCATTATATCCCTTAAGAATATAATTTTCTATACTATTATTTTTTTCAAAAAATCTTTCTTATTTATTTATTTATTATTTATTTATTTTTATTTTTTGCCGAACCGAATTACCAAATACCGAATTCGACCGAAAATCGAATAACAAAAATTGAAACCAACCGAAATATTCCGTACCGAACCAAACCGAACGGAATAAATCTGTTCGATTTTCAGTTTATTTGGTTTAACTAATATTTCAGTTTATTTATAATATTTTTTTTCAATATATATAGTAACTAAATATACAAAGATATATTTCGTATATATTACTAATTTTCTTATTCGGTTTAACAGGGAGAGGAATTTTAGATAAAATTTCTGAAAGGTTAGTGGAATTAAACCGAAACCGAATCCCAAAACCGAAACCAAAACCGAATAAGAAATTTTAGTATTTTCGAAACCGAAATCGAACCGATTTTTTTCAAATCGAACCGAATCTCTTATTCGATTAGGTTCGGTTCGGATTTCGGTCCAAAAACCGAAAAAATGCTCACCCTAGACATATGGGCATAGCAACGTTAAAAAAACTATACCTTTAACAGTGTTCATAACACGCTATATAAAGTTCTATTAACAGCACTGCATAATGAACGCTATTGATAATGACATTCTAATAGCAGGGAGGCTTCAACGTTATAGATAAACTGCTATTGTATGAACGTTTAATAGCACTTCAATATGAACGCTATGGATGATTATATTATAATAGCAGGGAGGCTCGAACGCTATAGATAAACTGCTATTGTATTCTATTTTAATAGCACTGCGGAAGGAACGCTATTGATGATGACATTCTATAGCAGGGAGGCTTGAACGCTATAGATAAACTGCTATTGTATGCCATATTTGTTGTAGTGTAAGGTTTTCGCTGCCAAGCGCGCGACAATGCAAAAATTTTAAATACCATAGTTCTAGAGGTATGTACCATAGTTGAGGACTCTGTGATTATCGTAGCCTTACTCACTGGCATGACGGAGATTCTGAGAATCATGGTTTTGGACAGACGTATATGATTATCTGACGGTATGTTTGAGACTCTGATTGTGGGGTGTTTGACCTAGAAGGACTACTACCATTTTAATTTTGAGGACGAAATTTTTATAAGGTGGGTAGGATTGTAACACCCAGTTTTCCAGAAGAGGGTAATTTTGAAATTTTGTAATTATAATTATTATTTAATGGTATTTATTTCATGTTATAATTTTTAGTGATTTTTAATTATTTTTAAACTATTTAAATTCATGACTTATGATTTGGTGTCTTGCTAGTGTTCATTTCCAGACTGAGGGGTATTTTAGTCGTTTTTGTAATTTTAAGAACTATTTGGGATTATTAATTATTATTTAGATTTAATAGAATTTATTTGAATTTATGAGAATTTTTAGGAATTATTTTGGATTTGTTTGGACTAGGTTGACTTTGACTAGTTTGACCCTTGTAGACCAACCTAGAAGCTAACCCTAGTTAGTATGGACTTGGTTAGGTTATATGACTCTAGTCTAACCTAAGCTAATCCTTGGGTTGGTCATTAGACTCTAGTTAGCATTAGGATTTAGAAAGTCATAAGTCATGGCTTATGATTTAGAGCCTTTGGTTAATCTTTTAACTCAAAGCCTTGTAGTTTGGCCCAAAGCCCAAGACAATTTCCAAAACCCTAGCCCTAGAATGAAGTGGCCAGCCACCATATCCTCCTTGGGAACACCACCCTATAAATACTCTCTTAGTTTAGGGTTGCCTCCTTCTTAGGAAAGCTCAAGTTAGAAAAACAAGGTTTATTCCTATTCAATAAATCCCTAAAATTCCATTCCTCTTCCTTTTCCATTCAAATCTTTTCTATTAGATCCTAATCTATCTATTCTTGCTGTCATTGAAGTTTCATCTCAGTTTGTTGTGGATTTGTTGGATTGGGACATCAAGGAGAAAAGCTCTAGAGAAGGGGGTTTTTCTTGAAAGTTCAAGTATAGGTAACTTCCTCATTCCCTAATGAAATTTCATTTTGTCTTCATCATTAGGAAGCCCTAGGGGTCCCCTAAGTGTATGCATTGGTGTCGTGTCAGGTTTCATGAGTTTCGTGTCCATTTGGACACGTATCAAGGATGTGGCCTAGGTGTTTGTCGAAATGCCCAAGAGGGGATTTCGATCTGGTTTTTGGAAAGTTTTTAAATAGGAAATTAGGTTTTGATATTGTTCATAGGATTCTGGTTGACTGAGGGTGTCCCTGTGTCGCATCGTGTCGGATTCGATACGTGCACACGCGGGAGCGCGCGCGCGCGGGGCTGTGCGCGTGCCCTGCTGTTCGAGGGCTGTGCAGGACACGACACGCCATGTTTCGACACAAAATTTTGTGGGGTTGAGGGGGCATGCACTGACATCATGCCCCCAAAATTCCATCGAATCTCGTGCACTGGTTTAGGAGAAATCGATCGTGCACTGTCCTTACACTGTTCTGTGCACTGTGACTTTTGGCCACTGACACGGCTTCATAATTCGGACACGCGACACTTTGGACTCGATACAGGCATATGGACATGTGCACCTAGACCTAACCTAGGTGTAGGCACAACCACGTATCCCAGTTCGTGTGCACGACACGCGTACACCTGTACACGAGACAGTGCACTGTGCAGTGTCTGTGAGTGCACTGTTTCGAGTTTAATTTGTGTGGACACGTCGTGTCATGTTTCAGTGGATACGAGACACACTCTAGGACACGTACACAATTCATATGTTTGTTACCAACCTATTAGTTGTAAATTAGATGTTTAATTTGATTCGAATTGGTTTTGGTTTCAAAGAGGTTTTTACTGATACCTGTTATTATGTGGTTCACTATTTTCAAACAATTTCAAATATTCAAATTTGATTTTAAAAAGGAATTTACATTATATCTAAGTTTAGTTTATATCTCCAAATTAGTTTATGATATGGGTTTTGGATCTTCAAATTGAATTGGGTTCGATTCATTTCAAAATCCTTTTTTTTATACCATAAGAGCAGTTCAAATTCTGAGATTTTTCCCTATGTTTGAACTGAGATTCACACATTGTAAAAACTGAGATTTAACTGAAATGGATGTTCACATTGATTTCAGAGAATTTGAGTTAATCTGAGATTTGTTATTGGATCCTAATGTTAGGTTAGTTTTAGAAATTAGGTTGTGTAAATATACATGTTGGTTGTTGTTAATTCCATTTGAATGAATGTCCTATAAACTGAGAATTTGTGGAGAACCTGAGATGGTTCAACATACATTTCATAATCTGAGAATATCCTATAATTGTAAAAACTGAGATATTACATACCCTCTGTACACCTTGTTCACATGATACTCTCTACTAAACTGTCATACACATTTACACTCCCTCACACATGTTAACACACACATTGCATTATCCATTCCTGAGATTGAGGTGGCAGTAGGCCTAAGTAAAGCCAGGTAAATGTGTGTATTATATATATGTAAACATATAGGAGGGCAGTAGAGTTAAAGGGGTTAGAGTATTGTGTGTGTGTGTATAAGAGAGAGGGGAGTGTAGTAGTAGGCTATGCATTCCAGCCTTGGCAGCTATCCCAAACATAGCCCAAAATAGTCCTTGATAGCCCCAAAACCTGTCAATCCAGTCCCCTTTAAACCCATCCCAATGACAGTCCCAATTCACTTTGGGCTGTACAAATTTCAGTCCCCATGTCCTGCATATATCAACCCTTAAATCCAGCACATAGTAGCCTCAACCCAGCCTTGTGACAGCCCCAAAACTCAGCCAATAGGCAGTCCCAAACCATTCCATACCTGTCCACATATCAGTCCTTTTTTGCACCCAATTTCAGACCAAATCAGCCCCATGTAACTGTCACCAAAACAGCCTCTAAACTATGCCATTTGACAGCCTAAACAAGCCCCATACTCCCCTTATATGGCTGTCCTAATTGTTCCAGAAATTAGTCCATATGTAAGCCTTGTGGCTGTCCCCATTTAGCCACTAGTTAGCAGTCCAAATCAGCCATGGCAGCCCCAACACAGCCCCAAAACCTGTCCCATAGAAGCCCATGGCAGCCCTCTATACCAGTCCCATATATGCCTATAGGTGTGTGTTTGTGAGAGCTTATGTGTGTGTGTGTGTGAGCTATTATATAGGATATATATGTGTGTGTGTTTGTAAGCCTAAGAGTGAACCAAAACCATTTGTGTGTGAGCCTATGTATATATATGTGTGTGTGTATAGGAGCTATAGGTGTGTGTTTGTGAGATTTAAGTGTGAGCTTGTAGTGTGAGAGTATATAGGTATTTGTGAGTGTGAGTGATATATGAGTATAGCTAGTAGCCTATAGGAGGGCCTATATGTAAACCTATAGATAAGCCTAATAGGTAGCTATTTGCCTATATGTATGAGTCCTATTTTAGCTATGTGTGTATGTGTGGTTGTAAACCTTTTGAGTGAGAGCCTATATGCATATATATGTATTCCTATGTTAGAGAATATAATTATATCCATGTGTATTATATATTAGATATATATATATATATATATATGTATATATATATATATATATATATGTGTGTCATATGTATGGATGTTTTGTGGGATGTTTAGCATGGTATTGCCTTGGCCTATTGCCTAGTCTCTTAGCCTATGGTTGTGTTTGCTTAGCTAGTGAGCCTAGATTTGACTTGTGTAGTCTTGTTAAACCTAGAATAGACTTGTTAGACCTAGTTTGACTATAGTTGATCTAGTTTGACTTCTAGGGTTGACCAGAGTTGACCAAGAGTTGACTTTGGCCTAGATTGACCTAGAATCATGTAGAATGCATAGTAGGACTTCATTTTACTATTCTGGACTTGTGCTGTTCTGATTAGGAGCCAAACACCACTCCTCGGACAGTACTTTCATATCGAATACTCAGATACCAGGCGAGTACATTCTCTGATCGTTTCATACTTGTCACGATTTATATTCTCGCTCTAGATTACTTTTACTTGATGCTGTCACGTTATTATCACGGATTGGTACTATATGGATCTCTTCTTGGGATGTTATCCCCCTTAGCGGGTGCAACGGATACTTTATGACATGTGTTTCATGTACATCATGTATTCTTTGCTTCTGCGTTATTCATGTACACTCATGTTCTCTCATGTTCTTACATGTACGTTCATGTACTCTCATGTTCTTTCATGTACGCTCATGTTTGCCCATGTGTCTCTTGTATAACCAAAACATCATGTCCGTAACGTAACTTGAATAGATCCTTGTGTATTGATTGTGGGTAGGGGTGAGTATAAATGGTCATGTGATTTACCCATCATGTACACTCTGTTACTTCCATGTTTTATCATGTACAACCTAAGCCAATTACATGCCATCTCGTACTCTAAATCACTAGTCACTTACAGTTCTTACTTATCATGTATATATTTCCAGTTATCAAATATCTCTCCTGTTTTCGTGCTTATCTTTTTACAGCCACTACAAAATTATGGTAATTTAGCGACTAATTTAGCGACTAACCATTTTAAGTCGCTAATTTACGACTTACTACCGACTACATTTTGACTAAAAGATAAATTAATTTTATGAATAAAATAGTTAATCGTCATTCCGTCGGTAGAATGTTGCTACTTTTATGAAATTATTCAGCGACTAGACGTAGTTAGTCGCTAAGAAGTCGAAAGTACCTAGAAGCTAATTACTCCTATTCAGCGATTGAAAAATTAGTGGCTATTCCAAAAACTTTCCCTCTCTTTCCAAAACCCTTCCCCCCATAAAATTAACTAAGTCTCTCTATTTCCTCTTTTCTAACCCCAAATCCCTCCTTTTAAACCGCAGGCCTCCTCCTCCTCCAGGCCGCCTCCTCCTTTAACCCCCGCCGCCGCCGCCGCTTTAACACCCCCCCTCCCCCAGGCCGCCTCCACCTCTTTAACCCCCGCCCCCTCCCCCAAGCCGACTCACGACAGGCGGAGCCCCCTCCGCCTCCTTTGAAGAGCCCCCGCCGGCGCCTCCTTCGGACGTCGATCTCCACCGTAGTTCCCAGGCCCCGCCGCCTCCTTCGAAGAGCCCCCGTAGACTCACGACAGGCGGAGCCCCCGCCACCTCCTTTGAAGAGCCCCAGCCACCTCCTTTGAGGAGCCCCAAGTCGTCTCCCTCGGACGATCTCCACCGGAGTTCCCACGACCGTCGATCTCCTTGTGGATCAGGTATAAAAATTTCTATTGTTTAAATTTAATTGGTATGCATTGATTTGCAATTTTATGACCAAAATATGAATCTACCCTTGTTTCTTTAAGACCCATGAGATGGCTATAGAAGCTAATGATTCTTTTCAATGATGGAATGGTATCTGTCTTTATTTTGGTTGTTTTTACATATGAACCTGTCCTCTGAGGGTGTGTACAAGAAAACATCATACTCGTTTACTCAGGGAGTAAGAAGATAGGTTGCCTGGCTGATACTTACAAGTCGATTTTTTTCTTGCTTGCGCACCTGATTAAACAAAATTGGTGATACTTAGAAGTCTTCATTATGTTGATATTTGACATGCTTCTATGGTTGTAAGGCTCTTTATTTCAACCTTTCACTCATTTATTTGTGCTTGAAGTACCACCTATTGTTGTAAGGCTCTTTATTTCAACCTTTTATATATTGTTTTACATGTATACATATGTTGTTTTACATGTCTACATAGTTGGGTCACAATTGGGATTATCGTGTAAATTTTGAGTTAACTAAAACTTCTGAGAACAACTATAAATTGCAAGGTATCAATTGCAATGCTTGTTCCCAATAAGACTAACTCAAAGTTTATGACTGCAAAAATCACAGACTTTCTATTGTTGGAAAGCAGATATGATAACTAACTTCTCATTGTAAAAGTCGGTCACAGTGTATAATACAACAAAACGACAAACCTATTATTCCAATCTCATGCTCCCTACAATCGATATATGCACTGATGAGCTATGAGTAAGATGTCGTGAGGAATAAACATGCCTCATTGGTCCATCTGTCCACATTCTGACGTTGATCTAATTTGTTGACACTTAGGCATAATATGTTGACACTTAGGCTTAATATGTGGTTCTATCCTTTGGCGTGGTAGATTTTGTTAACAACCCCATATATAATTGCATTTTTTCATTTTCATGTTTGGTTAGGTTAAAGATAGAAATAGGCTTGAGGGTATAATTGTCATATTTGTATTTGTATTATAAAATTTTAAGGTTGTAGGGCTCCAAACCCCTTGATGAGGCTCTAATTGTCATATTTGTATTACAAAATCTTAAGGTTCTAGTTTTTAGTCCCCAAACCCCTTGATGAGGCTCTAATGTCATATTTGTAAAGGAATAAATCTATTGTTCCTGTTTTATTGGTCATTAGTTTAAGCTTTAACAGAGATGGCCAGATAGTGAATTCATTTAGTTGCAGAGTGTTTTTGCTGCAGCCATCAATCTCAGCATCAATTGATGGACTCTGCTTGGGATCATTTTTGTATATCTTTATCCTTAAACTGATTGAATCCGCTCTTCTTTTTCCAGGATTTGCATTCATTTACATGGATGATGAACATGAGGCTGAGGATGCAATCCGTACACTTGACAGGACTGATTTTGGGAGACACGGTCGTTGTCTTCGTGTTGAGTAGACAAAGGTACACTGCTTGGTAGTCTCTTCTTGAATATATATACCGATAAATCAAATTTCCTCCTGTACTTTGTATCTGAATATTGTTTTCATTCAGCAAGAACGTGGTAGTAGTTCTGGTAGTGCAAGAAGATCATCAGCTAACCCAAAGCCTGTAAAGACATTAGGGAAATGTTTGGTTTACAACCAAACATTTACAACCTTCTTACAACTTACACCCATTTGCTGACATGTGGGCCAGACCACCACCTGGCCCATATGTCAGAAAATGGGTGAGTGGTTGTAAGAAGGTTGTAAATGTTTGGTTGTAACTGCAGCATTGCTCAAGACATTATTTGTCATAAACTTTGACCCAATCAATACCAGGACGAGGGATCTAGAGAGGTACTTTGAACCTTATGGAAAAGTTCTTAATGTCAGAATCAGAAGGAATTTTGCTTTCATTCAATTTGAATCACAAGAGGATGCCACAAAGGCATTAGAAGCTACCAACATGAGGTAGTTCCGCTTGGTTACATATTTCTATTCAAAATGTCCAATTTATTTTTCTATTCAAAATGTCCAATTTATTGTCCTTTTCATACATCTCAATATTTTTCTTGGAGACACGGATTTACAAGGTTGATGCACAATGCGGTGCTAACCATAGACGAGGGTTAGATTCCTGCTCATCCTTCGATTGCCCAGCTTAGCTCACTGTTTTTTTTACAAACATGGGTTATATGTTGCTTTATTGTTTCTTTGCATAACTTGTATATACATGTTTCCTTGTCGGTTGTCACTCATCTCTATACCTGGTTAAACATTTATTACCATGCTTTGAATTATTGATTTGGAAGCTTCACTCTCCAAAGTATTTATATGCATCATTATTTCCCGGTGGTGATTTAGATCAATAACTATCAAACTTATACATCTTTATTCTTGTTATATATGATTGTGGTGCTTTATTATCGACATTACGTAATAATTATCAAATTTATACATTTTTTCTTGACCCAGATGATGGTCACTGGCTTCTCAGCTGATCTTGGTCAAATATATGACGATGATAGTTATTTTGGATTGCAATAGCAGTAATTCTTCTAGTATTTGTCCTTACTCACAAAATGGCCTACATATCTTCTTGGTGCAGTTGCTCAGAATATTCTGGAACTCCATTTTATGTGTATGATTGGATAGCCCAGCTTTTTTTGCTGGCACTCAATATATGGTTAATAGAATTAGATTGCTAATTAATCTAGTCCAAGTTTTGAAGTCCTTAACTTGCTCAACAATATTTCATTGGACTCGTAAACAAAAGTCTGAAACTAAAACCAAAATAATAAGCGAACTTACAATGCCATCAGTATCATGGGTAGAAAACTTTAAGAGATGGATTGAAATCTAAAATTGAACCCTTAAAAGTTGCTGGTATATGATAATTATAAATCAGTTGATATGATAAAGCAAATAACTTGAGTAATTTCTTATTCTTTGTTGTTTTTGAACTTGTGTCTTGCAAGTGTCTTGGCTTAAATGTCTTCTTGATCGTCTTAGTTTCCACTTGCTTTCTTGCTTAGAATGACAAGTGAAGCTTCAAGCATCTTTAGTCTGTTGATAACAATGTTAGCGCCTTTCACGTCTTTGGGAGAAATCAAATTATCTGCTATAGAAGGTTTTTTTGTTGCGTTGCTCGAAACCAAATATTTTATGGAGACATCTCCTTCTGCAGGCCTTGTTTTGCTCCAATATTATGGACATACCTGTTGCAATCCTATCGAGAATATATGCACATTTTCATAGCAAGATTTATAGGTATTCATATTAGCATTGGTTTCCCATTAAAATTATTTTCTGTGGACTTGCAGCAAGTTAATGGATAGGGTCATTTCAGTGGAGTATGCTGTTCGAGATGATGATGAAAGAAGAAATAGTTACAGCCCTGATAGGAGAGGTCGGGATAGGTCCCCTGAAGGGAGAAGTTGTGATCGTGGATGATCTGCAAGTCCTTATCACAGAGGCATGGAGAGGGCTAGCCCTGATTATGGCCGTGGATCTAGTCCCTATAACAAGCCGGAGAAAAGAGGAAGTCCTAATTATGGAAGAGCAGAGAATCCTGCTTACGAGAGACACCGCAGGTTAGCATCAGTTTAGACTAGTTCCTGGTGTTTACTATGCCACACAGGTCTTACTCATCTTCCTGATACCATGACTTTGACTTTGTTTATAGTCGCTCACCAGTAAGGTGCTCACCAGTAAGGCGTTCACCAGAAAAGCGTGAAAGATCTTGAGATAAAATGTTGATCCCTTTTGGTCTCTTATCACATTCAGAGATAGGTGCAGGTAATCATGTTATGGTTTGCTCAAATGTTTGTTTAGGTATTGCTTGATATTGGCTTTTCGAAAGAACCAGTCAGGAGACACGAGGAACTCCCTGTTCGTTAAGGGAATTGCTTATTTTGTAATCTTCTTCTTTATGAATTAAATTGATTGGTAGTGATGTCTTGCTATTCAATATACCTTATCAATTTCCTTATGATGAAACAATATTTCTTAGTGAATCAGATAAAACTTGCACTCAGTTCTGTTATGCACTTCATTGAATGTTATCACATAGATATTAGAGTTTACTTTTGGAGAAACTTTGTTCAAAAGCCCAATTTGGTGTTATATCTGTTATTGGAGGGAGATTGTTAATTGTCCACAACGAACTGTTGTTATCTGCCGAAAGAAGTAATTATTCCTTTGGAAGAAAACTAGTGGAAGCAAGATATCAGGTCTGTTAAAAGTTGATTCTTGTATTTCTATGGTATTTACTGCAGTTTGTAGACTAGTCTTTGGCACTTCGCAGAATTGTGTAGCCTTAACCGCAGTTGGTCAATGACACCTCATCATTTCCAGTTTGCTTGTACACCCTGCATATTCTGTATTGTAACTGATATTTTCTTTCTACTGTCGATCCTTCTCATTCTTGGTTCCAAGTGCTGCATTTTACTACTTCCCAGTCAAATTTTCCTTTAGGGTCTGTTTGGTAAATGGGATTTGGGCTCTGGATTTGGGTTTCGGGTGGAAGTGGCCCACTTCCGGACCTATATGCATGAAGCTACTACAGCAGGAAGTAGAGCAGCAGCTAGCAACATATGAAATAACAACAAGCAGCAATAGAAGCTGCATAGCAGCAGATGCTATATGCATGAAGCTACTGCAGTATGGTTGTAGGAGGTAAAATCTGTGTGTGTCTACTACCATGAATATTGAATGTCACCTTAACTATTCAAGCTGTGGGAGTGTGGGTAGTCTAGCATTTTTTTGCAAGTTTAACCCATACTTTTGAATGGGATCAACTTTATGAAATTGAGTGACAAAAGACTTGAAGTCAAGTACTTATGCAGGCAGTCTATTTTGTCTAGACTTGAAGTCTATACTGCAGCTGGCTCTGATGTTGAGGAGAAACAATCCAATGCAGCTGCTAGAGCGTTCTTCTAGAATTAATATGTATCATTAATGAACAAACTCATGTTGAGTGGCCTTGTTTTTTATGATGGGGACGAGGATGAAACCTATTTTTTTGATATAACTCGTTATGATGAAGGAGAAACTGGTAACGTGCTTGCTTTGTGGAAGGATTTTGAATTAAGAGGCTTTATGCCCCTAGTGCTAGCATAGCTCATATTGAATTTTTCCAGAAAGCATTCATTTGAAAGTGATGGGAAGAATAAGGAGAGAAAATCTCATGTGCAGAGGATTTTTGCAGCAGGTAGGGCCCTTATAAATGTGGTTCAGGTTGATCAGAACTCCAAGAAACCTTGATTCTATAATGCCCTTGGGTGTGACATCTAATGGTTTGTCTATGAAACTTTCTGCATTGCCAAGTACATCCAAGAAAAATCCTGTTAGTCAACCTATTAGGCACACTGGTCCTCTACCAGGATTTAGCCATGTCCCCTCTAAGCAACTAGATAAATCCAGTATGGATTCAACAGGATTAAACGAACAAAACCAGCACATTCATGACTATAACATGTTAGATCCACTGCGACCACGGCCCCGACCATTCGAGGGAGTCCGTGTCGGTTTTGGGCAAAAGCGGATGTAATGCCCTGTGTCACCACAGTTGTGGCAAACGCCTCCCGTAGAAGGAGGCTGTATGAAAGTGGCAAGAGCAGATGTGTCAACTCCGGCCTGCTCCCCCTGGGAGATACCCGTGGTAGGCATCCGCTTCAATCGTGCTTCTTCTTGTGCCATGGCAGCTATGACATCTTCTAATGTCGGCAGCGTCGGTTGTGCAAGAAATATATTCCGCCGTTGCTCAAACGCTGGGTTGAGCCCCTTCAAAAACTTCATCATCCGTTGCCGCGAGATATAATCCAGAAATTTCTGGAAATATTTTGCAAAAGTCGGTTCAACCTGAGCATCCTCCATGCCAAGAGGATCATAATGGTCAAGATCAGACCAGTACTTCTTCAACAAGGCAGCGTACTCAGAGATGGTACGATCTTCTTGGATTACCCTATCGAGCTCATCCTGCAGTTGGAAGACTCGCATGGGGTTACCCGAACCGGAGTACATGTCTTTCAACGTTCTCCAGATATCAGCAGCTCCCTCCATTGCTTCAACGTTACCTGACACTTGGTCGGTCAAAGAGGCTGTCAACCAACCAGCCACGACATTGTTGACAATGTCCCATACAGCAAACTCCTTCGAGGAGTGATCGACAGGGGCCGTGGTGTGGCCATCTACATAACCAACCAAGCCACGTCCCTTCAGCGTCCGCATCGCCTGCCGCGACCATTTCAAGTAGTTGGTCGTGCCTTCCAACTTCGTCTCCAGCTTGTCCAACTTCCCCATTTTGTACGGTGACGGATCCACATTAGTATGGGTCACGCGTGGGGTTGCCTCCGGTAATCTCTTGGTCAGGAGATCCTCGACTAGGGCCTTCATTTCTTCTGCTGTCAACTTCCCATAGATGGAATCCATGACTTCTGCAACCACAATCAGTGAGGTGTTGTTGTTTCCGGAGTCGTCTTCTTTTGAGTCGTCGTCTTAGTCAGCTATCTGGGAGAAACAACAAAACTAGATCCCTCACTGATATGTCGTAGTATATACGACCAACTAGAACCGCGTCATGATAACGCGTTCGGACGGCTCAAGTATAACCAACGTAGTTGTGCCTCCTTGCATGAGACAAACCAGAGGTATACCAGCCATGCAGAAACGATTGTAAAGACAACGTTTCTGAGATACGATGATCTAAAGAGATTTCGTATTCGTAGTAGAGCTTCTGAAAAGAAGGTACTAATTTTCGAAGGCAACAATCAGAAATCTTCGCAAAAAAAAATCTGAGTATAGAGATCTTCTAAAGAGAAGGAAATCTGATTCTCGAGGCAACTACAGAGATCTTCTAAAGAGAAGAAATCTGTTTTTTTATTTTTTTATTATTATTTTTTTTTTTTTGCAGATCAGCGAAAAATCCTAAAAAGGGTGCTGTAGCAGCAGAAAAAAAAGGGGGGGGCGGCGCTGGAGGGGGGGGCCAGCGCTGGGAGGGTGGGGGGGGCGGCGCTGGGAGGGTGGGGGGGGGCGGCGCTGGGGGGGGGAAGGGGCGGCGCTGGTAGAGGGGTGGGAGGGGCGGCGCTGGTAGGCGGGAAACGGCGTCGACGGGAGGCAGCAGGAGGGGCGGGGTTGCGGCGCTGGAGAGGCGACGGCTAGGGTTAGGGAGAGAGAGAGAGGAGGGGGGGGGGGGGGGGGGTTAGGATAACCTGGGCTCTGATACCAAGTTGAAATGAGTCTAATATCTCAGATAATTTTATTGAGGGCTACTGCCTACTATTTATTGAGGGTCCAACCCCTCTTCATATTACATCTAACCGATGTGGGACTAAAGTCCCTTATTTACTCTCAACAGAAAGTGATGTGAATGATGTATTCTTCCTATTTCTAAGATAAAGCTCTCGGGTTCAAGCAGAAGTATGTGTGTTTGTGTCTTTTTTTTTTTTTTTTTTTTTCCTAAAGAGCATGAGAGAGAAAAAAAATTAAAGGAGAAAGCAAATAAAAATTGTCTTTCTTTTAATTCCACGATAGGAAACATCAAGCTTTGTGTGATGTCAGCTTGCTATGCTTGAACGGAAAGATGGTATGAAAACGTTTGGAGCTTGGAGAAGGAGAGAAAGTAGAAAAGAAAGTAAGGTAGAAAGTAAAAAAGTAAGTTAGAAATAAATAAACCTAAAGGAAGTTATATGGAAATAAAGTAAAAAATGAGATGCAAGATGTTTATGGAAAGGGAGGGAGGCCCCGGACATGTAAGGGTAAGTAGGAGTTGGCGTGAAGTAGGGTGACTAGGCTAAATAGAAAGTAGTAGGTGTCGGAGAAGATTAAACCTTAAAAGCTATACAAGTCTTTGACTAAGCTACTTTAGTAGCTTATAAATAGCTTAAGCATGACAAGTAGGTTAAACACGTCCCCTATTATAATACTATAATCTTTATGTAAAAATAAATATTATTATTATATTAAAATTTTGGAAGTAGTAAAGTTATATTAATATAACAATGAAATTTGTGCTCGTGAAAATATTTTTTTGCAAATTATTTTTCTTGTAGAAATATTAATATTATAATGATTGGAAAAAAATTTATGACAATGAGGCCCATGATTGTGTAGGCTACCAATTAAGGGTTGATTTCAAACTTAAATTCAACTTCAAATTCATATAATATTCTTGTAAATCCATCTATGATATCAGTTTTTGTCTCCAAATTATTCTTGGAAGCTTTCTAAATGGAAATCCATTTTTCTTAAGTTTTGATCATACCTTATTACTTGAATTGGTTGGAAATTGAACCGATTCGATGTAGCTTGAAATCAAACTGTTAGTGCACGAGTAGCTTAAGTATGGGCGAACCTCTTCGATACTAGTCTACGACATTTCGTCAAACTATGAGTGGCCACAACTCTTTCTTCCCCAATCTCCTACTTTTTAAGAATATAAATCTCTTTCTTCCCTCCCTTTATGTGCCAATGCTCCATGATACCATAATAAAAATAAAAGTTACTAGTATGCGTATATGTTATGCTTGTGTTCTTTTATAAATAGTTGTAAATACATGTTATTAGTACAAATGGTATGAATTGTTACGATAGTTATGGAACCTAGAGGTTCAATTTCTTTATGTTGGTACGATAATTGGATATATTAGTATGCTAAATAAACAACAAGGCTATGATAACGGATTAACTTGTATACTTAATATAGGATTATAGAGTAACACTAAAAGAGAATGGTTTAATCGTCATGAGAGAACATAGACGCTATAATGTCGATGAGTTTATATGTAGCAAAAGTATTAATTTATTTATGTGTCTTAGCTTAATAAAAATATTGGGACAGTTGTGTCTCCGTTTTGAGATGACCCCAGAAAGAAAATTTTGTATACGAGTGTTGCATGCATCGAGGATTGTGGAATAACTAAATAATGAATATTGTTTATGTTATAGAAATGGAATCTAATTTCATTACATGATCATGTTTTATTTATTCTCATTATGCATTAGATCATGATATAATTTTGTTCTTTTTTTTTTTAAGCTTTAGTCCATCTGAGCATGAACTTAATAAACATGTTCTTTACTCACTTGGTTTATATACCCAAAACAAACCACCCTTAGTTTTAGGTAATTTTTAAAGGCACTATACATTTTACTCCAGGACAGTTCAGTTCTAAGACTACCAACTTGTTGGCAGTCCTAAAAATTTTGAATATTATAAGATAGACTGTCAACGAAGTTGGCAGTCCTCCTTAATGTTAAGACTGTCTAATGGACTGTACTATAGTAAAATGTTGAGTGTCTTTCCAATTTACCTAGTTTTAGGAGAATGTCGAAGATCTTTGATCTATGGTCCAACGTGGCACCTCCACAAACTCTAAAGAGTGTGCACTCTTCACTTCAGCCACATGGAGATTGTGTCAAGCCACTAGTCTCCACGAGCTCCATAACAGCACCCGTGTCCCCAGAGAGGACACCTTCTAACCTTCCGTAGGTCCCAAAACAGCAAAAAAGTTGAAACCATCGCTTTCATTGTCGGACCCATTGGTTCAGGTGAGGAATATATGGAGGAAATTAAGCACTTCCTCCTTCCTTCTTCTCTTCTTCGCTTATCTATACAAGAAGACTGTTGCTTCTTTTCTCATAAGAAAAAAATATCACTCTCTTCATTAATTTTTTTTTTGGACCTCTTTCAATGGTGATTGCCGTTTCCGAAGCTGAACTTGCTAAGCTGTTGGTCTTTTCCGAGACCAAATATGCGAAGAAACGTTCTCTTGGGGGAGGTAATGAGGATGATGGCGACGACGACGATGACGATGGAGCAGACGTTGCTCCTGCTGCATAAATTATATTATTTTACTACGAGCTCTTTTTTTTTTTTTTTTTTGAAAGAAGGTAATTACTACGAGCTTTTTGAAGATATAGAAATATATATATTATAATTTATATATACTTGCATCGATATAATAGTTATAAATTAGGTCAAATAATGTTTTATCCTTGGAATTGCAGTAGTGGTTTATACTGGCTACATATATATACAAATATATGATAGATGAAGTAGTCTTCTCGTTTTATACCTAATTATACTTATTTAATACTATTCTATATGTATCTATGTGTACATGCAGGTCTTATAGACTGTAGCTGTTCAAGTTCTCTGATATGATATGTTAAATAAAGAGTGGCTTTAATTTCTTAGCTTTAATATATGTATCCACTCTGAGCTGTGTGAAATACTTTTATGCATACAATTTTATTGACTGCATTATTAAAATCATAAGGAGGCAAGGGGTGTGATTTTTTCCAGTCATCAGTGAGGGTCATTTATAAGTGCATCTTACTCCATTTTACTTATAAGTGCTATAAAACTTGTTCTTTTTTCACTTGTAAATATATTTTTTCACTTATAATTGATTTTGTTGTTCCATTTTTGGTAATTATAAGTGTTATTTTACGATTATTCCATCTCATATAAAACATAGATAATAGAGGACAACCCAAAAATAGCAAGACAAAATAATGTACTACAAATACCAACATGTTAGTAGTCTGCATCCAAACTCTCATCTTACCTTCTTTGATTGGCTCTGTTGCTCCATTAGCTAATTTCCAAGTGAACTACATATACAAAAAATCAATCACATTAGTGTTGGACACCTTGATTCACAAAAAGTTCGTTTCGTTTGGAAAATATGACAGATTTAGTTTCTAGGTTGAAAACTAGATTTACGATATAAATTACTAAATGAAAACAAATTCTATGAAATATTTACTATACCAAACAAAATCCAAAATTTCTCTGATTTTATTATGTTGTAAGATTTTGTGTCAGCTTTCTGAAAAACTAAACAGATCGTAGCTCAAAGTTCTGGATCTCTCAAAATCTTCAAAATTTTGAGATGCGTCCTTGATTCGGACAAGTGATAGTAAAAATTAATCAATAGAATTAATGAGTTTGAATTCTACTAATTAAATTATAGATTCAGAAAGGTTACCTCCAGACGATTCCAAAAAAAAATTGAAAGCAATTCGCACGTCGAAGCTAGGAGATATGGTCCCGCGATGTCGCGATAGATGCTGAAAACAAGATTATTTTTTGGACGAATTTTGGGAGTGTTTTTAGACGAAAAAGAGGAGAGATATTTCTTGGTTGTTATGAAAGAAAATGGGAAAGAGGTGATTAGGAAAATTAGCTTCTATTAGAATTTGGATAAGTGAAGAAACATTTAAATTTGTAGAGGGACATAGACTGCTCTGATGCAATACGTACTTGAGTAAACCAATAGTTAAACAATTTTTACTTTTGAATTTGGAGTCACTTATAAGTCCAAAATCACTTATTATAAGTGCGAAAAAATGAACAAACTTATTTGGACCAAATTTAGTTATAAGTGACACCCTACAGGGGGGGGGGGGGGGGGGGGGGGGGGGGGGTAAGTGAAATTCACTTATAAGTAAAAAAAAACACCCACTTAGCTACATGTATCCATTATTATGCATCAATACTGCTTACGTACATATACATAGATTTTATATGTTCTTATATACACCTCTCTTGCATGTGTGCGTGCAAGTTCAGTACTCATTTTGTAGTGATTTATCTGGGTCCTCTAGTTCTATAACCAATTGATTGGTCATCTGCTGGTAGCCCCTTACTCCACCGGAAGTATGATGAAATTAATATAAGGAGCGAAATTGACACCATTCTCAAAATTTCATCAACGGAAGACAATCTGATGATAGGTTTATGATGATAGCTGCAACCTAGCTAGCAACAAGACTGAGCATAGCTAGAATACCATAGTAGATTGTATAGTTCCAAAGCGTATATCATCATTGGGTGTCTTCTTTCATATATACCATATCATTTCCCTCTCGTTGGGAAGAGACTACATACTTTTTAAAATATAGCTATGAATAATTCTAGACTCTTTTAACTATATTATTTGGACATCTCAAGAAGATAAATATTTTAATATTACCAAGAATATTTGAGGCATAGAACATCCTAAAATATGGAGTAAGCATAAAATAATGGAGCCCAATGACAAAACAAAATCTAATGGTAATTGACCAACTAGTTTGTGGGCTCAAAAATATGGGCACAAATCAAGTTTATTTTTCAACACTCCCCTTTAAACTTGATTTGTAACTCAAGTAGACTTCTTAACTTGAAAAACACATCTTGTTTGAGTGGCTTGGTGAGGATTTCGGCGACTTGGACTTGAGAATTTATATACTTCATTTGCCTTCCTTCCTTACAACACACTCTCTTGTGTAGTGATACCTTATGTCGACGTGTTTGCTTCTATCATGGAAGACTAGATTCTTTACCAAAGTTATAGCCAAAATATATATTATCAACATCGATCTATCTTAGCTCCGCTTCTGGCACGTGAATCTCCTTTATTAGGCATATAATTAAGCTGAATCACATGACAAACACATGAAGTAGCAGTGACATATTTGGTCTCACATGTTAACAATGTCACAATTGACTAGTTTTTGATAATCAATGTTAACAATGAGTAAAGTAGAGGCGATAGTCAGGTGTACCTTTGATGTAGTAAATAATCCTATTGACAATCTTTAAATGGGTGGTTGTTTATGATCGACTCCATATAGCGGCTAACGAGCCGTACAGAATGTCAGGTCTTATACATGTCAAGTAGCGCAAGCTTCAACAAGACTTATGAAAGGTGTAGGATCAACTCTTTTGCCTTCTTCATGCTCTTACAACTTGATTCAACATTCCACGAATGTGCTTATGAACTTGCAATCATTTATTTTGAACTTCATGAGGACATCTTTCTCATAGCTTTTTTGGGAGATGAAAACACTGTCTTTGGTTTGCTTTACTTTGATATATACCAAGATAGAAAGACATAAGGCCGATGTCGGTCATCGCGAACTCCTTTGCCACAGCTCTCTTGAAATCTTCAAATAACTTCTAGTCATTTTCTGTGAATATCAAACCATCCACATACAAGCAAACAAGCAAAATATCGCAACTCTAATATATCTTAACATAAAGGGCATGTTCATGTGGGCATTTAGCAAAATTATTATCTTGAAAATATTTATTATCTACTATACCATATCCTTGATGCATGCTTCAATCCAATAAGACTTTCTTTAATTTTAGTGTTATTTACTTTGAAAATAATTACACAGACCTTTCCTCCCCTTTCATGTTGTAAGGGTGGTTAGTGCAATAACCCTTTACTTAAACCATAAAACACAAAATATAGGGAATGTTTGTGTAATATACATAAAACATATGAGAGGTTAGTGTAATTATTTTCAAAATAAGGGAGGTCTGTTTAATAAATCGAAAACATAGAAAATGTTATTGTAAATAGCCATGAAACAAATTTGTCAAGATCAAATACACGGCTAAATCCTTGACCCATAAAAAATCCAAACTTCTCAAATTGGTCTTGGCGGCTCTTTTTTCTTTCTTTTTGTAGCTCGATCGCTCATCTCAAGGACTATTCAAAACTCATGAACAATGGCACCCGCACTGATGTCACCACTGATAAATGGATCTTCACCATCCTGTGACTATCAAACAAACCTTTGTTAATTTAAATAAGATTCATACCTGATCTAAGGGGTATTTATAGTAACATTTCTATATTTTTGATTTATTAAACGGACCTCCCTTATTTTGTAAATAATTACACTAATCTCACCTATATTTTATGTTTGTTACACGGATCTTTCAAATATTTTATGTTTTACGTAAAGGGTTATTGTAGTGCCCCTTTTCTACATCGTGTCCCGTTCTCCGTCTACGGGATGTGCAAAAAAGGAACACTGTTGCTATCGATTCTGTCAGGACCGATAGGTTGGGATCGATCGAATCGGTCGAACGGAAACGGTTGAATTAATATCCATTTCCCGTTATGGAGTGACTTCTTCGGAACTAAGTCCCATATTCAGCAGATTGCGTCTCGAGAATAGACTCTGTGACTGAGTCGGAAGAGACCTTCTGTTGCTCTGTTTTTTACGTCGTACTTGTGTTGGTTTTGGCTTTGGTTTCTGAATGCGTTTTCGTGAATATTTTCGATAGTTTTTATGGCTTACATTTCGAACTCGCATTTATATATCGAACTCCTTGAATAATATAGTGTTCTAATCAGTTGCTTGTACGATTTCAGGTAATCGAGTAGGCGACATCTAACGTGACCAACGAGTCTCTTACCTCGAACATAAATCAAGGTGAGTGGCTGACCCTTCCCTCCTCGACCCTCTTCTCTGTAATTAATCGATAACCTCATAATGAGTGAAATGTTAGATGTAAATAGATGATCACACTAATTAATCTGTAGAACTGTCATATGTTTGCCATGCTAAATCATGATACAAAACTGTATTAACCAAAAGATGGACTCTTTGAATAAATTGATGCTATGACAAGGCGGGATACGCCGAAAATGAACAAGTTTTCAAAAATGTAGACCATGCTTTAGTAACTAATTAGTTCTAGTATGATCATGGACAACTTGTGCACAAGGTAAAAATTTACTCGAACGGCACCTCGGTACCACGGGACCATTTTGGCCTAGGAGGAAACATGGTATAGCTGTACTGGATAATAGCACGGGTTAGACGGAAACTTTCAGCGGGACTCGCTACTTGCATTAAAAGGGCCCCAACTAAAAATGCTATTGGTCCATGATGGCTTGTGGTGTCAGTGACCAATCGCACATGAACTTGCACGCGTTATGCTAGTGATAATAATTGACATGGAAGAACATCGTAAGTCTCACATTACACGACACGCTCTTTCGTGGGTAAGTTCGAGCGTAGTTTACATTATGTCTATCATATGCTTGTCTAAAATTTATTAGGATGATTAGAAATATCACAAGCTAATTCATATAAATTCTTCAACCAAATGAGAGCGTTGAACTTAATTTGCCATGCACCAGTACAAAGTGTAATGTACTGATCATCGCTCGCCACAGGTACCCCGAACCAAGAAGGGCGTGCCACTTAAGCTCAAGGCGATGCTAGTCATTTGAAGCTTCGTCCGTATGTTAAAGGCTTGTTTTTATCCTTTTGTAGCCTCCACTCTCAGTCCAGAAGAAAAGATGACTCGACTCTCCACGATACCAGGTCAAATTAAATATTTTGCTTGTAAATAGGAATGTAATGTATGGAACGACTATCTCACCAGCATTTGTTTTGTAATCGAATCATGTTGTAGCCCGCACGGCAATGATTGTAATTAATTCATGTAAACGATATTTTATTATCAATGAAATAAAAGTTTCTTGGTTTCAAATGTGTTGTTCAATTTTCTCTGCGTATTCTACTTGATGTTGTGTTTCGAAAAACCTTATGACTATGCCTTGTGCGATCATAACTTAGGTTCGTACAACATCACGCCCGTGGGACGACTATCGATTCTACATAATCGGGACGTGACATAATGGTATCAGAGCACGGTTTTATATCCTTTGTCTTTCCGTCTAGAGTCTCAACCCTTTGACCTTGCGTCGATGAGATAATTTGTTCCATACAATGAGTCCGTAATATTTTGAGACTGATGTGTGTGTCTTCGTATTGTAGAAGGGACGGAACCCGTAGTGGAAACTACGGCCGAGCAAGAACAAAGTACTTCTAGTGGTTCGAGTAGTTCCTGGACCAGACCTTCTAACAATGCTATCGAGAGGATGTTGCGCATGATGGAGGCACAGTAGAATCAAACCGAGAACCGACATCAATCGACGGAGGCACGACATGCCAAATTCGAAGCTCGCTTCGAGGAACAAACTAAGATACAACAAAAGTAGATTGATACTCTGTAACAAATTATCCAAACGATTGTGGCCAATGGAAACTCTGCAACTATGCGTACTGTCACCGAGCCGACGGAAGGACCCATCAAAGTCGATCTAGAGGAGCCCGAGCATCAACTTGCGGCACTGAGAAGATGTTACTTTGAAGTGTCAGAATTCAAGAAAGCGTGTCGCATTTCCTTAAGTGGTACCGAAGGCCCTTCTATAGAAATCGACTGGTTGGAAGAGCTAGAAGATCACTTCGAGCTCATCGACATTGAAGAATCCAAACAAGTCGCCTTCGCACAACTTCAACTATGATTGAACGCACATGACTGGTGGGCCATGCATAAACGAGCAATCCAACGCGAAAACAGCTCAGTGCCAATCTCTTGGGCCACGTTCTGCAAAGCCTTTGATGTCAAGTACCTTCTATCAGTCATTCATCAAGAGAAGAAAAATGAATTCATGCAGCTGAAGCAAGGGAACCGAACAGTGCAATAGTATGTTACGGAGTTCAACCGACTGTCGAAATTTACTGGTGCATTTCTTCATACAGAGGAGTGTCACGTGCGATGATTTGAAGTGGGTCTGCGGCCCTCTATTGCTGTTCATATGACAGTACCGAAATACAAGACCACGGGCGATGCTCTGAATCATGCTCTCCAACTTGAGAGCCAGTACCCTCCCGTCGCTGTCGACGTTGTGCACAATTCTAATGACAAACGTCCGAGATATACGGGAGGCAACAATCATACTACAAAGCGTCCAAACCATAGCGGCTATAGAGGATAGAACCCACTACCTCGTTGCACCAAGTGCAACCACCTCGGACACAATGCCCACAACTGCTCTGTCTTCGACGGAGGATAATTCTTTTGCGAAAAAAAGGTAACCAATCTCGAGACTGTATGGCCCGTAGACAGAATCACAATGCCCCAACACAGCAACACCATCAAGAAAACCGAGGGCAAGCACCCAGAGCTCCTCAAACTGCGCATCCCAATGGCCAAGATTGTCGTCCTAATTCCCAGGGATGAGTATATGCTATGACACGGGATGAAGCATTTGCCTCGAACATAGTCCTGACAGGTATACTACTTTTTAATAATAAATCTACTCGTGTACTATTTGATTCAGGTGCTATACATAGTTTCATATCGGCAGACTTTGCCACCGAGCACAAAATTCTCGTGACACCGTTAGGCCTTAACCTTAGCGTTAATATACCGTCGGGCATGTCGCTACTTGCAAACTTAGCCTATAGAGACGGAATCATCTGTATAGGAGGTAAAAAGGTCTATCTTGATACGATAGTTCTGGATATTAAGGACTACGGCATCATTCTAGGAATGGATTGGCTCGGTACTTGCAATGCCACCATTGACTGTACAGAAAAGAAGGTCACCTTTCGCATACCTGGAGCACCTGAATTCTGCTACTCGTGTGGTGAAGCATCGTCGACCTGTATGGTGATCTCGATATTTTCTGTTCGGAGGATGCTACATTCGGGATGCGAAGGCTACTTAGCGTCCATTCGAGACACACGAATGGATGGTACAAACGTGGGTCAGACCAACGTTGTGGCAGAATTCTCCGACGTGTTCTCGGATGAGCTACCCGTAATGCCACCCGATCGAGAAATTGAGTTCACTATCTATATATTCTCCGACACCCGACCGATCTCTAAAACTTCGTACAAAATAGCTCTTGTAGAATTAAAAGAACATGAAGTACAACTACAAGAATTACTCGACAAAGGGTTCGTTCGTCCTAGCGTCTCACCGTGGGGTACGCCTGTGCTATTCGTTAAGAAAAAAGATGGATCGATGCGGCTCTGCATCGACTATCGGGAATTGAACAAAGCCACTGTCCAGAACAAATACCCTCTGTCCCTTATCGATGATTTGTTCGATCAGCTCCAAGGTACCACGATGTTTCAATGATTGATCTCCGATCAGGTTATCACCAGCTCAAGGTTAAGCCAGAGAACGTGCCGAAGTCTGCCTTCCGCACTCGTTACGGCCACCACGAGTTCTTAGTAATGCCATTCGGCCTCACAAATGCCCCTACCACCTTCATAGATCTAATGAATTGGGTGTTTCGTCCATTCCTCGACAAATTTGTGGTAGTCTTCATCGACAAAATCCTCGTCTATCCGAAGGATTGAGCACAATACGCAGAACATCTGCGGATCGTACTCCAGACCCTCTGAGAAAATCAGTTGTTTGTGAAGAGAAGCAAATACGAGTTCTGGCTGAACATCGTGTCATTCCTTGGGCACATCATCTCCGCTGAAGATATTTCAGTTGATCCGAAGAAAGTCGAAGCAGTTGTTGCTTGGAAACGGCCTACAACAGTCAGTAAAATTTGAAGCTTGCTAGGCTTGGCAGGATACTATAGACGCTTTATGAAAGACTTCTCGAAGATTGTATCGTCGTTGACTCGCCTCACCCAAAATGGAGTCATATTCGAGTTGTCAGACGACTGTGAAGATTCTTTCCAGGAGGTAAAACAGCGGCTCATTTCGACCCTGATACTCGCTCTACCTGAAGGGACTAAGGGATTCCAAATCTCCAGCAATGCTTCTGGCCAGGGCTTGGGAGGTGTGCTTATGCAGCAGATAAGATGATATCTTTTGCTTTCAGGCAGCTAAAGCCGCATGAGAAGAACTATCCCACTCATGGCCTAGAATTAGCGACATTTGTGTTCGTATTGAAGCTATGGCGCCACTATCTTTATGATGTGGCATGCATGATTTATACAGACCACAAGAGCCTCAAGTATCTTTTCACCTAGAAAGAATTGAATTTGTGACAGAGGCAATAGCTTGAACAGATCAAAGACTACGACTTATCGATCGACTACACGCCGGGTAGGAAAAATGTTGTGGCAGATATGTTGGAACATTAATTTTGATAAACATTAACTGTATCTTCGTGTTTTAGTTTTCTCTATATTCTCAGCAAACAGATATACCATCAAGCTTCCCAAAGGCTACTACAAAAAGATTATTTTATCAAAGCCACACGGAAGACTTACGGATTGACTGAAAGTAAAGACTGAAGAGAAGCTACCACATACTCAAAAGCCTGCTCTCAAACGATTCAAGATCCTAGAGTCTGTACAAGGTCTAGGAGATACTATGAAATGCTTAAGGTGGATGACAAACCAAAAGTCCTTACAAAACATCTTTCGAAAATCACTTATTTTATTTCCAATGGAAGACTGACGGTATGCCGCTAGGTACCGATGGTATACCGATTTCTTACACAGAAAAGGTTTTATGAAGATAACCGGCATACTGATGGCATACCATGATATACCGACGGTTTTTTGATTTCTTATACAGAAAAGGTTCTGTGAAGATAAATGGCATACCGCAGTATATCGACGGTTTACTGATTTCTTACACAAATAGTTCTGTTAAGATAATTGGCATACCGCTGTATACCAACAATATACCATTTTCTTACACAAAAACAGTTATGTGAAGATAATCGGTACTCCGACGGTATACCGATCTATACCGCCGATATTCCGTCTACCTTAATTTTGATTTTTAAATGAACGGATCTTAGCATTAAATGCTCCAACGGCTAGATTTATTACCATTACTGCTCAAGAACGGTACACCGACGGAATGCCGTCCCATACCGACGGTATTCCGTCATATGTGTTTTTGGAGCATTAAATGACTAGCTCTCTTGGTGCTCTATTTAAGGTGGTTGTGTCTTCTCTTTAATGCATCCACTTGAGCCTTAAATTTTTTAACAACCAAGAGCCTTACCATTACTACTCTATCCAAAGTTTTAATTTGTCATCCTACCAAAAAGTGCTAGAATATTCAAGAGTTGTAATCTTCGATCTTCAAAGTATTGTAGAAGATCAAAAGCTTTCTTTCTTTTTTATTGAAGTTGACGAGCCTTCGAAGGAAAACTCGTGTGTAAGAAGTTGACGAGCCTTCGGAGAAAAACTCGTGTGTAAGAAGTTGACGAGCTCTTCGGATCCAAACTCGTATTGAAGTTGACAAGTTCTTCGGATCCAAACTCGTGTGTAACTATTTACTCAAATAGTGGATTAAAGCCGGAGAGAGTTCCGGGACTGGAGTGTCCCTTGGAAGGATACCAGGATACATTGAGTGTTTGAATCTCTCTCTTTTATTATCTTTTTAATTGCTAATCATTGTTGGTAATTAGTTTATTACCCTATTCATCCCCCCTCTAGGGTTCTACAGGATGTGTTGAGTCGAAAGTACATAGCTTCACAATCCATCAACAGTCGAATGTTGCGTAACTTGGGAAGAATGGGTATAGAACTCTGGGTTTGATTCGTGGACGCGTAGCTAGCACCACTGCAGCTAGAACCGAGCTTATTGGAAAAGATCAAGTCTGCTCAGAAGGATGATTCATACCTGGAGAAGATGGGAAAGCTGATATCAATAGGAATGACATCCGACTTTACAGAGGACGAGTCGGGAGTGTTGCGAGTGAAGGGTCGGGTATGCATTCCGGATGACGCAGAACTTAGAAAGTAGATAATGTCGGAGGCACATTATACAAAATACTCCTTGCATCCTGGTAGCACCAAGATGTATAAGGATCTCCATATTATCTTTTGGTGGCACGACATAAAGAAATATGTGGCACTCTTTGTGTCGTAATGCATGTCCTGTCAGCAGGTTAAAGCTGAGTACCAGAGACCGGGTGGAAAGGTACTGAACCTTGCCATTCCAAAATGAAAGTGGAATTATATCACTATAGACTTTATTGTTAGCCTGCCAAAGATGCCACGGGGGAACGACGCCATCTAGGTCATAGTCGATCGACTAACCAAGTCAGCGCACTTCATAGCCATTAAAGTTACTTGGAGCATCGACCACCTTGCTCAGATCTATCTTGACAAAATAGTTTGGCTGTACGGGATCCCAGTATCTATCTTCTCGGATCGGAATAGACGGTTCGTGCCATGCTTCTGGTGTAGTCTTCAGTCAACATTGGGGACCAAGTTCAAGTTTACCTTAAATTATCATCCTCAGACCGACGGACAAACAAAGCGGGTGAACCAGATTCTCGAAGACATGTTACGGCTCTGTGCAATCGACTTGAAGTCAAGCTGAGACGTTCAATTACCGTTGGCTGAATTTGTATATAATAATAACTACAAGTCCAGCATCCAAATGGCACCGTATGAAGCTTTATACGGTCGAAAGTGCAGATTGCCCATTTGTTGGAATGAAGTCGGGGAACAGCAGATGCTCGGCCCAAAACTGGTAGAGCAGACTGTGCAGAAAGCTAAGCTGATGCGGAAGAGATTGGGGATTGCACAAAGTCGACAAAAGATTAATGCTCACAAAGTCGACAAAAGACTGTGCAGAAAATGCCATTCTTGAATTACGCGATGAATACAAGATCATTAGAAATAAATATAAAAAGTCGCTTAAAGAGACTGATGCTCACAAACAAGAAATAAAACGACTTTCCAACGTCATCTTTGATATAAAAGGAAAAATCTCATATTTCTGACACGGATGAGATAGAGTCTCTACAACTAAAACTCCAAGAATCATAAGACGTCATCAAGAAAAAGGACGTCGAAATTCAATCCCTCAAAGAAGGATATAAATTTTCCATACACAAGATACTTGCTGCAAATCAAAGAGAATATGCCACCTCTATCAAATACAATGACCTTCTTGCAAATGGCAAGATACTAGTAGATAAAGATATAGTTCACACTAAAGTACAAAGGTATATCACTCACAAGAACACTTCACATAGGTGATTTCCTAATCATATGCATAGACAAAAAGGACCCTCTATAAAGAAAAATGCTTCTCATCATGCTTTCTTCTATCATCACAAAAACAATCATGTCAAAACGCATCATGCTAAAATTCCACATAACACTCATTTACTCCCTTCTAGACCTATGCTACCTAAGATGTGCCACTATTGTGGTCTTCTTGGACACACATCTTATTATTGTCATATAAAAAAGTACGTTGACATGAAAATGTTTAAATGGGTTCCTAAAACTAACACTCAAGGACCCAAATATTCTTAGGTACCAAAGTCTTCATCTTCAACCTGTGTTGTAGGTGAACCCTCCTTCACATGCTAGGAGCAAATGGATTCTCGATAGCAGGTGCTCACGGCACATGACCGGTGATGCTTCACTCTTTACAATGCTATCGATGAAGAAAGAAGGACACGTATCCTTCGGCAACAATCTAAAGGGGTACATCATAGGAAACGGTAATATCAGCTCCCCTCCTTATCCATGCATTAAAAATGTTTGTCTTATTACTAATCTAAAGCACAACCTTCTTAGCATTAGCCATCTTATGGATAATGGCTATAATATTAACTTTGTTAAACACGAGTGCTTCATCGTCGATAGCACTAGTAGAACTATCGTATATGAAGGTATAAGAGAAAACAATATCTATGTTCTTTATCTTATTGAAAGTACTAACATGACAGGTGTCTAGTAACAAAAAATGATAAAAGTTGGCTTTGGCATATGAGACTCGGACACGTCAACATGGACACCATCTCCCGACTTGCCACTAAGAATCTAGTTAGAGGACTTCCAAGCATTTTGTTCAAGAAAGACATGGTGTTGTGGAGAGAAAGAATAGAACCCTTGGCGATATGGCTAGGGTCATGTTGAACCAATACAAGCTTCCCCAATACTTTTGGGCAGAAGCCGTTATACGACATGTTATATTATAAATAGGGCCTTAATTCGACATGTTTCTAAGAAAACTCCTTATGAGCTTTGGTTTGAAAAAATTCCTTCTATTGAATATTTCAAAGTTTTTGAATGTAAATGTTTTATTTTGAACACCAAGGATAACCTAGGAAAATTTGAAGAAAAAGCCTATGAAGACATCTTTCTTGGGTATTCTATGAACAGTAAAGGTTTTTGCGTTTTCAACAAAAGAAGTCTTGTTGTCGAAGAGTCAATAAATGTCTCTTTCGACGAACTTAATTCTTCTACATCCTTCTCCTCCTCCAATGATGTCGATGACATGTCTTTTGGATTAGAAAACTCTTCTCTTGGAGATACTAGTACTCCTTTATCTAGCAATGAAGTTGAGACTACTCTACCCGAAGAATCTCCACCAATAGAGCCTCCTCAATGGGACCTTCCTAAAGAATGGAGATTTGTTCCTCATCATCCAAAGGAGCTTATTATTGGTGACCCCTCCTCACGGGTTAGCACTAGATCCGCTATGCGAGATTATTGTGCAAATATGGCTTTTATTTCCAAAATAGACCCTAAAAATATTAATGATGCTTTCAATGATGAATTTTGGATGATTGCCATACAAGCAGAGCTAAATCAATTTGAGCGAAACAAGATTTGGGAACTTTTTCCAAAATCCCACAACTATTCCATTATTGGTACAAAGTGTGTGTTTCGCAATAAACTTAATGAAGATGGTTTTGTCACTCGTAACAAAGCCCAATTGGTTGCTCAAGGCTATAACCAAGAGGAAGGCATTGACTACGATGAAACCTATGCTCCGGTTGCTCGTCTTGAATCCATTCGTTTGTTTTGTGCTTTTGCTTGCTTCAGTGATTTCAAACTTTTTCAAATGGATGTCACAAGTGCCTTTTTAAATAGTTTTATTGAAGAGAAAGTTTTCGTCAAGCAACCTCCCGGTTTTGATGATATTTAATTTCCTTATCATGTCTTTAAACTACACAAAGCCCTTTATGGCCTCAAACAAGCTTCTCGTGCTTGGTATGAGCATCTTAGTTCCTTTCTCACTTCTCACAACTTTTTTAAGGGCAAAGTTGACACTACACTCTTTATTAAATCACTTAATGACACTCAATTGTTAGTTCAAATTTATGTTGATGACATTATTTTTGGTTCCACTAATAATGCACTATGCGTAGAATTTGCCAAAGTGATGCAGGACGAATTTGAAATGAGTATCATGGGTGAACTATCTTTCTTCCTTGGATTACAAATCAAGCAAGGTCCCAAAGGCACTTTCATCAATCAAGCTAAATATACGAAGGATCTTCTTAAACGCTTCGAACTTGACTCATACAAATCAATGAGGACTCTTATTGCCACAACGACAAAACTTGATAATGATGAAAATGGGATCTTGGTCGACATTCGTAAGTATCGAAGTATGATCGATAGCTTACTTTATTTAACTGCTAGTCGTCTCGATATTATGTTTAGTATTTGTCTCTGTGCACGATACCAAACTAATCCGCAAGAATCTCACTTATGTGCCGTTAAGCATATTTTTTGGTATCTCAAAGGCACCATTAACATGGAACTTTGGTATCCGAAATCTCCATCCTTTGAGCTTATTGGCTACTCGGATGCAGATTTCGTCGGATGCAAGATTGACCGAAAGAGTACTAGCAGCACATGTCAATTCCTTGGAAAATCCTTGGTGTCATGATTTAGTAAGAAACAAAATTTTGTTGCTCTTTCCACCACTGAAGTCAAATATATAGTAGTCGGATGTTGTTGTGCACAAATTCTTGGGATGACACAAACACTTATAGACTACGACATTACTTCTACTAATACCTCCATCAAGTGTGACAACACTAGTTCTATTAATCTTACAAAAAATCTGATCCCGCACTAAACACATTGATATTAGACACCACTTTCTTCGTGACCATCAACAAAAGGGAGACGTTCATCTTGAGTTCATTGATACTACTTATCAACTTATGGACATCTTCACCAAGCGTTTTCCTGAGAATGGTTTCCTTTTTCTTTGCCAAGAATTGGGCATTCTAAATCTTGAGTCTTAGTATCTACTTCCAATGGAACACCGACGAAATTCGGCAAAAAAACCGTCGATATACCGCTTTCCGTTCACATCATAATTCTGTAGACTTAATCGGCATACCGACGAAAGGATACAAAATTTTGACGGCGTACAGAATGCGACGGATTCGTAAAACTTAGGTGGTTTCTTTTTAGACCTTGGGACCCACCAAATCCTTTCTCAACTTTCTCAAATCCCTTCATATCCCCTTCATTTGTTTCTTTTCATCCTTTTACACTCTTTCCATCAAATCACTCATCCTCTCAAATTCTTTCTCATTAATTACTTCCATCTTCTCTCCCTCATACATTAAATCAAATCTTTCCATCATCTCTTCATTTAAAACTCTATATTTATCACCTTTTCTAAAACTCCTACTTTTATTCCTCTCCACCTCTTCATCTAGCAATTTTCATACGTTCAAAACTCTTTCTCTTTCCAAAGTTTTGACTTCCTCACCTATTTATCTCTCCTTATCTTTCTCTCTCCCCTTCCACATATACAACTCTTCCTTCTCTATCTTCTTCCAAAAAAACAAAAAAAACCTTTGTCTTCTCCATGGCCACACCAAACAACCTCGTTCTTCCTCTTTCTTAAATCCTTTCATCCTTGTACCTCTTTCTAATGGCGCCTACGATTGCAAAAGTTTTAAATCCAGTGTTGCTGCTGACGTCTGGTTTATATCCTTTAAACACCACGTCATGTTCGAAGGAAAGACGATCAACTGGAATATCTTCACGAGGCATTTGCTGCTGTTCCAGTTTGTGGGACTCTCCAGACTTCTTAGTCCTCAAGTTCCTCTCTATTTTGCTGTAGTTCACCTTTTTTACTACAATCTTAAATCGGACTTGGCCAACAACGCTATTGAAACTCTAGTCAACGATCACCACATCCGCCTCACCGCGTCGTGATCTGGCTGAGATTCTCGATATACCTAATCGAGGAGATGCTTTTCCTACTCTGGATGGGCTCAATCCTACTTCCACTGTATTGTTTGTAGAATTTTGCGACATTATTTACAAAGAGCCTGACGCTCCTCCTATTCTAGCTCTCTCCAAGCAGCTGGAGCCTTTTTTTATTATGAACTGCATCACATCATCAGCTACTCATTGACTCCCAAGTCTGGAAATTATGATGCCATCACATACGACGCCCTTGTTTACATGTACTATCTGTACGCCAAGAAAACCTGGTCCTTCGCAAAAACTTTGTTGAATGCCTTTTCCTCGATTCACTCTGCGTGACGGCGTGCCCTAAACTTTAGCATGTTCATCACTATACTCCTGGAAGCCAAAGGTGTGGACCTCAGCTTGTGCCACACGGATGGCGCTCCTTCCTACTTGGCTGTCTCGTGCTACTCTGCCACCGACAAATCTTCTCGTTCAGCCCGCCCATCCGGTTCTTGGATAGCTACTAATGCTCCATCTATTCCTCCTTTCGGCCGCTTTATGCCTCTCATCCAGCATCACTTTGACATGCGCATGGCTCAAGCGGAGGAATAGATACGGAATAACACCAGAGGCCTCGACAATCTCATCCAGAGTCGCTTTCATGACTAATGTTACTTTATTCAGCGTACTCTTCAGGATCGCGATGCTTTTCTTGATCTCGATCTTCAAGATCCCTACTTTCAAGCATCGCGGTTCTCTGATCCAAATTTCTATTGCTTCATGTATCCGGATGGCATTGATCCTTTTAGGGCTTTCCAGGGGACCCCAGGTGATGATGATGGTGATGATCTGGCTGATCAGTGAATCTGGTCTCTCATGGTGGTGGTCCAAATAAGAAGTGGTGTTAGTGCCTGAGTCTATCTGTCTTGTGAGGTCCTTTGGGACCATGGCTGTTGGTGTTTTGCTTTCTTTATTATCTTGTTCTGTGCGGTCCTGCGGGGAACAACATTTATTGTATTCATCTTTAGTGTTGTTTGGTTTACTCCCGATAGGGAGCTTTAGTGTTGGTTTGAGTACTCCTGGTAGGGATATTTGCTTTAGTCTTTATCTATTTTCAGTCTATTCCAAGCATGTACTCTCCAAAACTTTAATCAAATATATGCATGACTTGGTTTATCCTACTGTTCTCATGCATCATATTTATTTATATATATATTTTTATCTCTCTACCATCTTTGACTAAGTGACATAGGGGGAGAAAACATGTTGAGGGGGAGTAGTCTACCTACGGGGGAGAAAATCTCTAAAAAAATACGATGCTCCTTATTTTTGTCAATTATCAAAATGGGGGAGATTGTTGGCACATTGATTTTGATAAACATTAACTGCATCTTCGTGTTTTAGTTTTCTCTATCTTCTCAGCAAATAGATATACCATCAAGCTTCCCAAAGGCCGCTACAAAAAGATTATTTTATCAAAGCCACATGGAAGACTTACGGATTGACTGAAAGCAAAGATTGAAGAGAAGCCACCGCATACTCAATAGCATGCTCTCAAAAGATTCAAGGTCCTAGAGTCCGGACAAGGTCTAGGACATACTATGAAACACTTAAGGTGGATGACAAATCAAAAGCCCTTACAAAATATCTTTCGAAAATCACTTATTTTATTTCCAACGGAAGAATAACGGTATGCCGCTAGGTACCGACGATATACCGATTTCTTTCACAGAAAAGGTTCTGTGAAGATAACCGGCATACCGACGGCATACCATAGTATACCGACGGTTTTTTAATTTCTTACACAGAAAAGGTTTTGTGAAGATAAACGGCATACTGATGGCATACCACAGTATACTGACGATATACTAATTTCTTACACAGAAACAGTTCAGTGAAGATAATCGTCATACCGCTGTATATCGATGGTATACCGTTTTCTTACACAAAAATAATTCTGTGAAGATAATCGGTACTCCGACGGTATACCAATCTGTACCGCCGGTATTTCGTCTGCCTTAATTTTGATTTTTGAATGAACGGATCTTAGCATTAAATGCTCCAACGACTAGATTTATCACCGTTACTGCTCAGAACGGTACACCGACGAAATACCATTCCATACTGACGGTATTTCGTCAGCTGTGTGTTTGGATCATTAAATGACTAGCTCTCTTGGTGCTCTATTTAAGGTGGTTGTGTCTTCTCTTTAATGTCATTCACTTGAGCCTTAAATTTTCTCAACAACCAAGAGCCTCACCATTACTACTCTATCCAAAGTTTTAATTTGTCATCCTACCAAAAAGTGCTAGAGTATTCAAGAGTTTTAATCTTCGATCTTCAAAGTGTTTTAAAAAATCAAAAGCATTCTTTCTTTCTTGTTAAAGTTGACGAGCCTTCTAAGGAAAACTCGTATGTAAGAAGTTGACGAGCCTTCAGAGGAAAATTCGTGTGTAAGAAGTTGACGAGCTCTTCAGATCCAAACTTGGGAGGAATGGGTATAGAACTTCGGGTTCGATTTGTGGACGCACAGCTAGCACCACTGCGACTAGAACCGAGCTTATTAGAAAAGATCAAGTTTGCTCAAAAGGATGATCCATACCTGGAGAAGATGCGAAAGCTGATGTAAACAGGAAAGACGTTCGACTTTGCAGAGGACGAGTCGGGAGTGTTACGAGTGAAGGGCCGGCTATGCTTTCCGGATGACGTCGAACTTAGAAAGGAGATAATGTCGGAGGCGCATTATGCAAAATACTCCTTGCATCCTGTTAGCACCAAGATGTATAAGGACCTCCATATTTTCTTTTGGTGGCACGACATGAAGAAATATGTGGCACTCTTTGTGTCGCAATGTATGTTCTGTCAGCAGGTTAAAGCTGAGTACCAGAGACCGGGTGGGAAGATACAGATCCTTGCCATTCCAGAATGAAAGTGAAATTATGTCACCATGGACTTATTGTTGGCCTGCCGAAGATGCTAAGGGGGAACGACGCCGTCTGGGTCATCATTCATCGACTAACCAAGTCAGCGCACTTCATAGCCATTGAAGTTACTTGGAGCATCGACCGCCTTGCTCAGATCTATCTTGACGAAATAGTTCGGCTATACGGGGTCCCACTATCTATCATCTCGGATCGGAATGGACAGTTAGTGTCATGCTTCTGGTGTAGTCTTCAGTCAGTATTGGAGACCAAGTTGAAGTTTACCTCAGCTTATCATCCTTAGAACGACGGCCAAACAGAGTGGGTGAACCAGATTCTCGAAGACATGTTACGGCTCTGTGCAATCGACTTGAAGTCAAGCTGAGGCGTTCATCTACAGCTGGCTGAATTTACATATAATAATAGCTACCAGTCCAGCATCAAAATGGCACCATATGAAGCTTTATACGGTCGAAAGTACAGATTGTCCATTTGCTGGGATGAAGTCGAGGTGTCACGACCCGTACCCGCTTTTCGGACGCGAGCTCGTGAGCAAGCCAGCTACGTATCGAGCGGACTCCAGCCCATCTCGAATACGTAAACGCTGTCAAGAGCATGGTAAATTGCCAAATCATGGCAAACCAATATATATCTCAAATCCACAATAAGTGTATGAAACATGAATGAACACTATGGGTCGTGGTCTGCAGCTCACTAGCATATATGTCCGATGAGACTCCAAAGAAAAGAACAAGAGTCTCTAAGCTGAACCAATAAACAGGATAACTCATAATAAGGAATGTAGAGCACGAAAGAATAACAAACGTAATAATGATACCTGAATCCCACAAGAACCGAAAATCCTTCGCCATCCAGAACTACTAGCTAACTCCATGCAATCGCTAAACCTGAAGAGATCATCAGGTCCTCAGAGGACATAGCAAGATACATAATATACATGCCTATCTAACAGTTTTATCATGCGTAAGAAAATAAATAAGAAAGAACAAGAACAAGACAAATGACTACGAATACGAACACGAACACTAGAACAACCATGTATAAATGAACTGCCGGATGAACGATAATCACGAGATCAATGGAAGAACCAAACCCTCATCCCGAGTGTGGACGCACGGGTTTGAACTAAGCACTAACCCTCGTCCCGAGTGTGGACTCTCTAATTAGCTTACGGCAAGACACCCTCGTTCCGTATGTGGACTCTCTAGTGTAATTGGTCAACCCACGTCCCGAGTGTGGACTCTCTGGTGCCAATGATCACGACAAACACCCTCGTCCCGAGTGTAGACTCTCTGGTGCACCAAACAATCCTCGTCCCGAGTGTGGACTCTCTGGTTGTGTAAAATGATAATCAAGGCTATGGCAGTTCTCTTACACGTACTCGTTCTATGACACGACTCAAGCAAGGTACTGATAAGAACTCCAAGGGCGAACCACAAGACCAAACATGAACACGGCTATATGCAATAAAAACAACTCCACAAAAAATAACACGAAAAGTACATGTCCATAAACAATCAAAGACTGAAAACTGAAATGAAATGCATATAAATAAAACTGTAGAGGGAGGCAAGGTATACTTGCCTGGTGGTAGCACGAAGATCCAACAAAGTACAGTCAACTGCTAAGCCATAAAGTCCAAGTCATCACAACTGTCTTCGAAAGCTGAAATAAACATTGCCATCATTCTCAGAATAGTCAAATTAGTTAGGATTACCTGTTCTTAAGTCTAATTCTGGACACAGGTGCAAAATAATAATTTCGGGCCAAAACGGTGTCCGTCGTTGGATTCGCTTTGTACCGAAAAGCGTGCCAGAGTCAATGGTCTCTAAAGTCGTCAAACTACAAATCTACAGATCCTATTTTTTGATACGAACACAATGGTATGTCCAGTTTTTGATTCCGGTGGGCCGTGCACAAAATCGTCCGTTGAATCGGACCGTGGGGCCCGCAAAATGGCGATCCGATCAACTATCTCCGAATCGGACCAAACTTGGTATACATGACCAAAAAAATGATACGGTCCTGTTGACGCAAGTTTCGTCTCGATCTGACGAACGTGTACAAAGCAATTGAGAAACTTGCACAGAGACCGATACGGTGAATTTCGACGGATACGCATCAAATTCGTCGCGCACACACGACCAATTTGAATTCCGTTAAAGCCCACACATCCACGAAGCTATTACGTACCTTTCGATGCTTTCGGTTCGCGACCACGTCGCCCGGTTTGGCGGGATGCACGTCGTATCGGACAATTTTATTGATTTTAAAACATATTTTCGGTCAACTTCGGGATTCGATTTCTCGACGCGTAGTCGATGATTTCTAAATCCACAAAAGGGTCGTGAAGTCCTATATGTCTTCTATAATTTCCTTTAAATAGATTTTTGAAATCATGCATGGTTTGGATGATAATTAAATGCAAAGTAGGCTAGTTCGACTGTTGTCAGTCCTGTTTTTTGGGACAGGTTTTCATCGATTTTTGGTTCGATATTCTGGCCGATCTAGCGCATCTACACATAAAGTAATTGAAAGAATGTAAAGGCGTATATATTGGCTTCGTACCAGAGTTGGAAGATCGAGAATCGATCGAGGGACGAGGCGGGAATCTCATCGCGAAGTCGAGCTTCCGACAGCAACCTGCTGCTGCTCACCCGCGCATATGCGCGCGCGCGATAGCCGTCTGGCGGTCCTACGACGACGCGCGGCCGTCGGGCTGGCCGCCCAGAGGCTGGGCATGGGTTAGGGTTAGGTTTTATGAAGAACTCTTCCCCTCCTTTCTCGTTCTATCGATATATATATCGACTGCTATTCAAAACATGGGTCGGGGCTCGGCTTATCAACGCTGGTGTGGGGGAAAGCTCTCGGGCCTGGGGGGAGGGGGGGGAGGGGGGGCTCTGCACAGTACGGGCCGGGCTATTTTGAACTATTCTTATATATACATATTTACATGCAAATATGTATACATATATGTTTATACATACATATTTACGTGTAAATACTTATACATATATGTATATACATACAATTATATTTATATATATACACAAACACATATATTCCTATATATTATACATACACACATATATATATATATATATATATATATAATATATTTATATATACATACAAATATACATAATATACATTTATATATACATACACACATTTAAGATATATCTATATTTATATACACACACACACACACACACACACACACACATATATATATATATATATATATATATATATATATATATATATATATATATATATATATATATATATATATATTTACACACATCCATATACATATATACCTCATATATTTATATACCAATAAATACTCAATTAACAACAAATAATTATATCTAGTAGCAATAATATATTTATTTAATCACCACAGAATAATAAAATAATACTAAAATAATTAAATGGTGGTTTGGTGAATCTATACTATTCACCTTTATCTGGGTCCAGAAAATTGTACAAACATTGTAAAACAATATTTAATAATAAAATACCAGTTTTGCACAAATATTCAAATAGTTAAAAATGTACCTCAATACCTAAAATAATTTAGAGAAAATTCGTACACACATAAAATATGACTACATGGCCGTTCCTGGTCTTACTGCATGCCCACATAGGCTTGGATTCGGTTCGGGCTCAGCTCGGGCTAAATCGACACAAATGGGTCTCCTACAAGTCAATAAACATAATAATAATTAAATAAACTTATTTATAATGGTCATGCTATAACTTGGCCTAGTTTTTCTAGTTAGGACACTTCTATGGCTCGACATTCCCCTACCATGGCAAAATACTAGTCAAAGTACGCCACTGCACTATCCGTACCATAATTCCTAGTCGTCTGTTACTTCAAAACTCAACCATGGCTAAAATCGTCTACCGTAAAAACTAACTAAATAATTATTTATAAATTCTACAATCACTATTTAAATCAAATAAATAATAAAAAATATTTTAAAAATTTCGGGAATGGAGGCTACAAATCTACCCACCTTAAAAATAATCTCGTCCTCGAAATTCTAATTCATAACTATTTTTTTAAATTTTAAAGTCCACTATTACCTTAATCTCCTCAATTTAATTCCTCAAAAATATTTTATAACCTTCTCTAGTCATTTCGTAACTACGAAACTTCGAGGACTTCTACCCACCTTTGGTCACACTACTCCTCAAAATACGGTCACTAAAGTCTTATGGTCTTCTAACTAGTTGCTAACAATTCTACCGACAGATATCTAAGCATATGGCATTTATACTCTCTCATATCTATAAACAACCAAACATTCAATAGTCAAGCAATATTATGCTATAATTTAAGAATTTCTAATGAATCCTAGACAACACGATCATTCGTTACCTCGGAATAGGAAGGGACGAGAATCAATGGTACAAGAAGGCAGGGGAGAATAATCGAGAACAAATACGAAGTTTCAAAGACGGTAGAGAAAGTTCTAGAAGAATTTTCAAGGCAGAGTGGATTAAGATTTCTAAGGTTTCGTCTTTGTCGCAGGCTCGTACCAGTATAGTTACGTAATCGGTACGATATGCTCTGACCTGCATGGGCCACCAAACGGGGAACGGCAGATACTCGGCATGGAACTGGTGGAGCAAAATGTGCAGAAAGTTAAGCTGATACGGGAGAGATTGAGGATAGAACAAAGTCGACAAAAGAGCTATGCCAAAACGCATCGACGTCCTCTCGAGTTTTTGGAAGGCAACCATGTATTCCTGAAGGTGTCACCCATGCGAGGAGTTGCCAGATTCAGCACAAAGGGAAAGCTCAGTCCATGATTTGTAGGTCCTTTCAAAATATTGAAGCGAGTCGCCCCCGTAGCTTACCATATTGCATTGCTGCCTGCACTATCAGATGTATACGATGTATTCCACGTCTCTCAGTTACGGAGGTACGTCCACGATCCGAGCCACATGGTAGATTTTGGTTAGCTGAACATGAAGGAAGACTTATCATATGTAGAGAAGCCTGTACAAATCTTGGTGCGTAAGAATAAAATACTTCAAAATCGAGCGATCCTTCTCATCCGCGTACTCTGGAGTAATCATTCGGTCGAAGAGTCGACCTGAGAATTGGAGTCGGAGATGAAGGAAAAGTTTCCTTCATTATTTTCATAGAGGTAGGTTTTAATCTTAAGTTTCGATGATGAAACTTTTTCTTAGTTGGTTATGGTGTAGTGTCCCGTCCCTACATCGTGCCCCGTTCTCCATCCACAGGGTGCACGAGATAGGAACACTGTCGCTATTGAATTGGTCGAGACTGATAGGTTAGGATTGATCAAATCTGTCGAACGGGAACGGTTGAATCACTACTAAAATACAGTAAATTAGCGACGGCCATATCCATCGCTAATCTATCGGTAAATCGACTTAGTGACGAATTGTCGACAGAATTTGGCTGGAAAATTCTGTCGGGAAATAGCTCGTCACTAAAAAAGTCCATCGCTAAGCTGTCGCCATTCGACGACTTAGCGACAGATTGCCGTTATCAAGAATCGTGCATTTAGCGACGGCTAGCCGACAGATTTCCATCAAATCAAGTATCAGGAAGTTTCTGATACTACTTTTTAGCGACGAACAAGTCCGTCGATAATACGTCGGTAACCGTGTATCAGAGAGTATCTGATACGCAAAATTTGTCACCAATCCGTCGCTAATAGTCGCTAACACTCGACGGCAGAGCGACGGATTAGCGACGGGATATCCGTCGCTTAGGCTCTAAAAATCTTCATGTTTCCAGAACCTTGGCGACGGTTAATATGTCGCTAGGTTGTCACAAATTAGTTGCTAATATGATGATGTAGCGACGTCTTAGCGACGTAACATCCGTCGCTTGGTAGACGCAAATCCGTCGCTAACTAAAAAAGTTTTAATTTTTTTTTGCATAAATAGAGCATTCTCTGTTCGTACAACATCCGAAACATCGAAACATCACAATATGCATCACACCTCACACAAACCAACAAACCAATATACATCACACACCAATATACAAATATCTATCATAAATACATCACACAAACCAATATATATCACACATTAATATCCAAACATCTATCACAAACTAATATCTAAATATCCACCATTATCCCAAACATTCACCAATATCCATGTGATAATATCCGAAATTCAAAAATATTCAACATTTAAAAATATTTCCAAACATTCAAATACAATAACATCAATAAGAAGGAGGAGGTGGATCGTCCGCTGATGGTAATCCCTGCTGCGCCCGACGAAGATACTCCTCTACCATATATGCCGGTAGGGTATCAAAGACATGGCATGGAAGTTGGCGTAGCTACTCTGGTGACATCATGTCATGGAGTGTCATTACAGCAGGAGACGGTACCAGAAGGACAGCAGGGTCAAAAGAAAGACCCCCGATGGAAGAAGGACCATGAATATCCAAAGCACCGAGAGCAGCAGTAGACAGAACGGAAGCAGAAGAACCGAAAGCAGACGGACCAGGAGCAGTAGAACGACGCGGATAGTACGTGGTAATATGCTCCCGTAAGTCTGACACCGTCTTGATTAAAATTGCAAGCTGTGTCCTCACATCATCGCCTGTCGGGGTCACGAAAGGAGGAGGCAGGGGCGGTGGAAATCTCAGAATCGATGCCTGCAATAACGCCAGGGCGCCGCATCCGTAGAGGCGTCCTTTCCTAAAGCCGTCGACGGTATCTATGAACATGTCATCAAAGTGAGCGGCCATAGAAGAGGACACCTGGGCGGGAGTCGTTTCGCCGACATCCTTGGTAGCAGGGGGCTGAACCTGTCTAAGGGCCTCACGATACGCAGCCTATCCAATGAATGTGTTTATACTATAATTTTTCCTAAGTTATAATCTAAATCCTATGTTTTCCCAAGTTATAGTCTGAATCCTAAGTTTACCTAATTAAGTTAACAACACTTATAATTCTAACATAAATCTCATAAACGTAAGTACTTACATCACTCTCCTTGTCCCTCTCGTCAACGAAGCTTTCGTCCTTCCGCCTCTTGTGCGTATACTGGAATACATTGTGCATGGTGACCGAGTCTGCCTCTTTTCTCTTCTTTATCGCCCGTTGGGCCTGCATACGAAATATTCGTAGAATTTAATTAACTTCATATACTAATAGTACCGAATTAGATAGTGGAATGAATTTGTGGTATCTCACCAGATCTGCACGCGTCGCTATGTAGGGCCTTGATGCCCCCGTATGCCGAACCACGGCCCGTTGATTCGCCTTTGCTTTCTCCGATTTCTGTTTGTACGCAAGAGTTTCCATCTTCTCCAAGATCTGATCAAAATACTCCTGCCAGATCCAATCCTTCTTCGAATGCCCCGAGCGAAGGTCATACACCGTGTCCGATATCTTCTTCTCGGTGGTGCTTCTGTAGGTCCCGCGGATCGTCTCTTCGCGATGGGAGGGCCACCAGAACGTCCTCTGACTTATAAATTCAATTATCACGTAATTAAAAATGGTGGATTAAAGAGTAATTAATAATTAACAACAACAACAACAACAATATATATATATATATATATATATATATATATATTTTTTTTTTTTTTTTTTTTTTTTTTGTAACCATGTCATTATATATATATATATATATATATATATATATATATATATATATATATATATATATATATATATATATTTTTTTTATATATATATATATATATATATATATATATATATATATATATATATACCCTCATCTCGTCGAGCCAGGCGTACTGCAAGTCCAGGGGCACCTCAGAAAAATTGAGGTAGGGGCCATGGTAGTTATCCCGGATAATGTGCCCTAGAATCCTTGCAGCATCCCACGAAACAACCTACAAAGAAGCAATGACTGGATTATTAACTTGAATAAATGAAACAAATTTAATAATATATATATATCCTCATCTGGTCGAGCCAGGTGTACTGCAAGTCCAGGGGCACCTCAGAAAAATTGAGGTAGGGGCCATGGTAGTTATCCCGGATAATGTGCCCTAGAATCCTTGCAGCATTCTACGAAAAAACCTACAAAGAAGCAACGACTGGATTATTAAATTGAATAAATAAAACAAATTTAATAAATTAACTTAAATTTACTTACGATTCACCCGCGGGCCATAGCTCTCGTCGGAACTCGCCCATCGGCCTCTCTAGTGGTGTCGAAGGATCCACGGCTCCGCGTATGTACTCACCAGTAATCGAATGTAACTGAGTCCGGGGGTACTCCGGGGCCCACCGTGCAGTAACTGGTGGATCCGCTGGTAGATCCGCTAGCGGAACGGATCCGTCAAGGGATGTAGTCACAGGCCTCGACGAAGGTGACGATAGCCTCGGGGTAGATCGATGGCGGGATGAGTCTGTGCCCGTGGTACTCTCCGGGTCGGGATCGTTAGATGGGATCAGATCCCGGGAATGCTAAAGGCGACCACGACCACTACCACCAGCACCACCACCACGACCACGACCGCGCTTACGAGCATGACCTCCAGCACCACCACCAGTACCACCACTATGACGAGTGCTAGCCACCATGACCTATAAATAGAAAACATAAATATAATTAATAATATAGAAATATAAATAAATATAAAACTAAAGTAAAATATATACACTACCAGCAGGGCGATGAGTGCCGCCACGACAAAAAGGACTAGGAGTGCCATCTGCAAAAAAATCATACAATAAGTAGAAAATCATACAATATATACCACCATGACATGTTTTTAATATATACCGATATTTAATCTAATCATCGTAATCGTCATCATCCTCGTCCTCGGCCTCGTCTTCATCCTCATCCTTATCATTGACTTCATCTGTATCCTCATCCTCATCAAGTTCTTCTACTTTTTCTTCTTCTTCTTCTTCTTCAGCCTCAATACTTGGGACAAGATGCCTCTTTCTCCCCTGGTTGACAGCTAAGTCTTGTGTATCATCCTCTTTCTCTCCTCTATTTTCCTTAAAAATATCTTCAACATGCATGGTATCCGACTGTTGTCCCAAGTATTGGGGCTTTTCAATCTGGTCCTCTTGGTATACTGGGTCTCCAACGTTGAATGTATTTCTAGATTTAATCTTGCATACTTCCCACCAATCAAATTGATCTCTACGACTTGGGTAGCTTGTATAGTAGACTTGAACAGCCTGACTTGCTATCGCAAACGTGTCGTGTCACGCCCCGATCCGAGAAATCGCTCGTCCTCGCTAGATTTCACCCGAATCATCGTCCTCGCTGGGGCGTGATGCCGTACGAGCCATGAGTTGAGCTCGTGCAAGGCAAGATAACAGGTTCACATAGAACTATCTCAAATCGATAACATAAGCAGCGGAAGGAAACCAAAGTATAACATAAGAATCTCTTTTATTGATATTGAACTGAAGGTTACAAAGGCCCTGAATAGCCCAACATATATGCCAATTTGGCTACAACGCTCATGATCTCTCTAGCTCACAAAGGATTAAATTGTCCCATACATTATGCCTCTTTATAGCCACCAAGTAGTCTTCGGCTGAACATCTCCATGTCGCAAGTCCGAACGCCTATGCAGAAACTCCTCTTGAACGCCAAGGACTCCATGCCTCGGCACGTCCAAGCCAAGCTCTGCCCCGAGCGGATCATAATCTGAGCCTGCACATAAACTAGTGGGAGATTAGTGCTTTCGTCCTCGCTTTGCACTGATCAAGACCCGCTCGCACCCAAACCAAACACTAATTCATTTAGTGAACATGCATCTTAATTTGTGATCTTTCTATTTAGCCTTAGGATCGGTTTCATGGCAACACTTAAACATAGCACATTATCATAAATGTGTCCCATACCGTGTTCCTGCAGCAGATACAGTTAGACATAATCTGAAACATAAACATAGTGATTCGTGCTCATCTCCGTCCCATATTGCCTAGCCTGCACGGGTTAGAACTTAACATAGAATCATCTCATTCACGCAAGCGACCAATCATAAACGTAAACATATGCATAATGGGTGGCAGGCCCTACGTCTGCACCCAGCTCTCATCTCAGCCCACCGGCCCTATCTATATGAAGGTCACGGTGTTTCGCACCGTAATGGACTTGGCATCTCATATGTGTAAGCCTACAATCGCTTCGATACGGGTTGCTAGCCCAGTATCCGAAGGATCCCAAACTTACGGATATCATAGCTTATCACAGCACTGGACGGTCGCAATCCGTCCGAATGTTGTGCACCATAAATACCACACATAATTTCCTCCTAGGCCGAACGGTCCCGGCGCCCCAGCGTAACCGTTCGAGGGAAGCCGTACCCGTGCACGGGCCACCCGAGTCCATTAACCATGTAATACGTTCCATATCATACAATCCATAGCATACCAACCGATCTCGTATTCCATAAATATATTCTTGCACATAAACGGTTTTCCGTGCCATAAACGGTTTCCCGTGCCATAAACATAATCCACCATTCATATGGGGAGCTCCGTCGGCGTTATGTCCCAACACATCCATATTGATGCACGACGCCCAACGGCTTAGTCATCTCATACTCGTATTCACGCGTCTCGTACATAATGTTATTCACATAGCCTACCTCCGTATTTACTTAGTCATTTCGTAGCTTAAGTGCACAAAGACACGCTCAGCACCATAATCAATGTTCTACGTCTAGAGTTCAATGTTCTCGGAGCCGTGCACATGATGCACATCTCATTATCATCTTTGAATGTTCTACCATCATTGTCCTACTGCGACTCGTGCACTCGATGCACGTCGCTTCAATTGTTCGATTGTTCAATGTTCTATCTTAGTGTTCGACACATACTTAGACCTTTCATCGCCGAGCCACGCTCGCTTACTCGATAACATCTTATACAAACATGATACATTTTATTAGACGTGAAAGAATAGGAAAAGTGAGTCAAGAACCCGCCCACCTTAAGCCGATACGCCTTGCCGTTTCGCTGAGTTGAAGCGTCTCGCTTCCATAACTCGGTCGTATAGCTAACTCCCGGACTTAGCCATTTCTTTGAGCTATTCGGTTGATTTGGCCTATCGCGCCCATGCCACAATCCGTTGCACGGCCTCGATTTGGTTTTGCGGACACTTCATTGCATAAGGCAAAATGTCGACCTCTTATCGTCCAGCGTAAAAGCATAACCTGCACACCAGATCAACTAAAATCAGCATTTGCTCGACGGGACTTATCCTTTGCATCGATTCGATTCATAGATTCCAACCGACTCAAAGCTTACCTTTGGCCAACGCAACACTTGCATCGATTCGCATCGATACCTCATCGGGTCAAAGCAACTCTTCGAGTCAACGACTCATCGTAATGCACCGATGCGGAGCGGGGCATTACATAATATACCACTCAAAATCAGGTTCGTCCTCGAACCGAAACCAACACTTAATCCAAGTGCCTCGCATAGATCGCTTCACGATCTCGTGCTACTATCGTTGAATCATACAACTTAGTTTGGATCATACACATATTTTAGGCGTCCCACCAATATATGCATTTCAGCCAAGCTCAGTTGTAGGATATCGGGACAACTAACAAGCTCAACTTAAATCCTCAAGCACCAATCATTCCGTACACTTGGTCAAATCTTAGCGCCTATTCCCAATCTCGTACGCATCATCCCATAACATGCGATCCTCTTCCAAACGTTTCTGCACATAACTTGATTCAAACCATAACTTCGATCTCATAAGTTTCTCGCCGGCCACCTAATACTCGTATTGCATCAAGTCATTGCACATCCGATCGCAATAATTCTCTGCAACGCCTATCCGTCCAACCGTTTTCTATCTCGCATAACTCAAGTCTTTCATCCAATCATTCATAACACTTAGCCTTAACGACATGGACTAAGTCTACATGTCTCCATTTTCTTTGCCTACAATTCGTACTAAGTTTTGCACATAACTATCCCAACACGACCCACGTTCTCGAACTGCCTACGTATCACGTCTGGGGCTACCCCCGCTAGGTAACTTATCCAGACATCATGCTCGCACTTTTCCGACACAGAGGTCAACTTGAGTCTACGATGCTCAAAGACAACAATCTTTTCGACCCAAGGTCTCTTACGATACGCCTATCTTCGATACTCGACCGAGTACGAATCCTTTTACTCAATCTTCGAATCATTTCCGACTAGTTCGTTACATAACATAGATCGTGCGCTCAATTCACATAGCCTAACCGTTACTCAACCGATCTACGACACACTCTTAGGGTCATTCTACTATCCGTCGCTCTCGCGCATTGCAGAATCCTTGCAATCGCCTTACCGCATCGCTATGCTAAGCACGTTCCTTGACATCTATTCGATCGTCGACTAGCCAACAACTCGAATACTTATTTGATCGACCATAATTCTCTGATCATATCGATTCTAGTACTCGTTAACTTTCGAAACCTGATACTCACTCGCTTAGACTTATCCTCAACATGCACTACCTCATTCCTTATCCTTCTTACGCGACTTCTTTAGGGTCATCCTATGGGGCTTCAACATTCACTTGATTTGGCGGTCAAGTCTTCTAGGGTCATCTGCCCCGAAACTACGCTCGATAATTGGAGATCATCAACGAGGGACAGTTACAACGAACCATGCTATATCCTATCGCGGAGCCAAATCAATTCCCAACGATTCCTATGGGACTTTACCCAATCCAACATACCAATCCATAATTTCTCTACCCCCGTGCAACTGATGCGCCGTTACTACTCGAGTCACTTAGGCACTATCGTCAACAATATCGCACAATCCTCAATTTTGCCTTCGCATCAAACCACAAGTCCATATCAAATTTGCCACGTCTCGCAAGTTCGATCATTCCCGCTGGATGAATCACCATACCAACGCTCACGCAGAATGATCGTTCTAATTTGATGTGACGCATGTGCGAGGCTGGTGTTGCGCTCGCTCAAGACAAGAATGTCAACATAGTGGTTATCCATGAAGCAATCCATACACTTTCGTTTTCATTCAAGCAATATTCATCCATTCTCAATTCTCCGAAGCACTCCTACCGTTATCGTCCAAATTTCTATAACTTAACTTGCATCTTATTCATCCAACAACAATGCTCAACATAATTTTCGTTCATTCGATCAGAGTATCTCCGAGTTATTGTATATCGTCTTTGATATGCTTCAATACCATCATCGATATGCATAACTTGAACATCTTTCTTTCTCATAATCTTAAATTCGTTGCAATCACTGCCGTTATCCGAACTCGAATACGAATCAAGCCTTGCACACATCCATTCTCATATCCCTAACTCGCACTTCCCGATCGTGCTACCGACTCATCGCGTTAACCCAAATTCGTTCGCACAATTTCTCCGTACCTACTCAATTCGTTCCGAAGAAGCCTCCGTACTAACTCAACATAAGTTCGACTGGGTCGACCATTTCCCAACGTAACATTCCTTCGCTATGCTAAGCCTATCGTTCGACTTACACTTAACGAATCCTTGTCCGACGTATCATCCATACGTACGACTTCACACATAATCGTTCGACTCAATTCACCGAAGCAAACTTGCATCGACTTCTCTCAGATCATTCTCACTCAAGTCTCATTACCACTCTGCCCATTGCGGACAAGCATATCGTAACAACATAGTCGTTTCGACAAGGTCTATCGCAAGTCACCAACCGACTTAACATAGATATCGCTAAGTGGTATCCCATATACCACTCTGGATCGAGCCTATCTTAACCGACATAATACTTCGCTATACTGATCGCATAATTGGTATTGCATATACCACTCGAAATCGAGTCACTACTCGACATCACCTTCCGCATAGGTCCGACTTCTATCTCGACTTAACCGTCCCGTATGGCGATCCTTCCGATCCCAGCTCTAACGTTAGCTCAAGTTTGACATACATTCGATCTAACCGTACCATGGCGATCATATCGATCACCCCCGCAACATTCGCTTATTCAAAGCTCAATACGACACACGGCCAACATACATGTTCGCCTACTCGATCTCGACTTAGCGACCAACTCGACTCGTACAATCACATCTGCGATCTTCCAATCCTGCTCGTTGCAGCTCGTGCAACAACTTAGTCTCGATACTTAAGTTCTTTACTCAATCTCGCGCAACAAATCGCTATCCATCCGCATAGCCATATAACACGCATCATACCATATCGACTCGTTGTACCGATGCAACGAACGATCCACGACTTGCTGCACTCCGTGCAACCGATAACACATAATCACTCGCATAGCCACCTAATAGGTATTGCCTCATATCTCGATTCGTTGCACTTCGTGCAACCAACAACACATATCTTCTCGCACCCCGTGCGACCGATAACACATAACTCCTCGCACTTCGTGCGGCCAACAACACATAGCTCCTCGTACTTCGTGCGACCGACCACACATATTATTGTACTTCATGTAACCAACATCACCATATTCGTTTGCACTTCGTGCGACCAGCATTCCATAACTCCTTGTACTTCGTGCAACCAACACTCTCCGATGGCACCCGGAGATAGCGTGATAGTCACGATATACTTGTGGCAAACGTACTCACTTAATATAGACTTATTGTATGGAACATCCAATATAGCGTCGAGCAGATCCATGAGCCATGCGATTGCGAAAACAACTTAGATTCAACTGAATATCGATATCGAAGCAACTGAGGGTCAAAGAGATTCACGCACGGTCCAAAGGATGGAACCTGGCTCTGATACCAACTTGTCATGCCCCGATCCGGAAAATCGCTCGTCCTCGCTAGATTTCACCCGAATCATCGTCCTCGCTGGGGCGTGATGCCGCACGAGCCCTGAGTTGAGCTTGTGCAAGGCAAGATAACAGGTTCACATAGAACTATCTCAAATCGATAACATAAGCAGCGGAAGGAAACCAAAGTATAACATAAGAATCTCTTTTATTGATATTGAACTGAAGGTTACAAAGGCCCTGAATAGTCCAACATATATGCCAATTTGGCTAGAACGCTCATGATCTCTCTAGCTCACAAAGGATTACATTGTCCCATACATTATGCCTCTTTATAGCCACCAAGTAGTCTTCGGCTGAACATCTCCATGTCGCAAGTCCGAACGCCTATGCGGAAACTCCTCTTGAACGCCAAGGACTCCATGCCTCGGCACGTCCAAGCCAAGCTCCGCCCTGAGCCGATCATAATCTGAGCCTGCACATAAACTATTGGGGGATTAGTGCTTTCGTCCTCGCTTCGCACTGATCAAGACCCGCTCGCACCCAAACCAAACACTAATTCATTTAGTGAACATACATCTTAATTTGTGATCTTTCTATTTAGCCTTAGGATCGGTTTCATGGCAACACTTAAATATAGCACATTATCATAAATGTGTCCCATACTGTGTTCCTGCAGCAGATACAGTTAGACATAATCTAAAACATAAACATAGTGATTCGTGCTCATCTCCGTCCCATATTGCCTAGCCTGCACGGGTTAGAACTTAACATAGAATCATCTCATTCACGCAAGCGACCAATCATAAACGTAAACATATGCATAATGGGTGGCGGGCCCTACGCCTGCACCCAGCTCTCATCTCAGCCCACCGGCCCTATCTATATGAAGGTCATGGTATTTCGTACCGTAATGGACTTGGCATCTCATATGTGTAAGCCTACAATCGCTTCGATACGGGTTGCTAGCCCAGTATCCGAAGGATCCCAAACTTACGGATATCATAGCTTATCACAGCACTGGACGGTCGCAATCCGTCCGAATGTTGTGCACCATAAATACCACACATAATTTCCTCCTAGGCCGAACGGTCCCGGCGCCCCGGCATAACCGTTCGAGGGAAGCCATACCCGTGCACGGGCCACCCGAGTCCATTGACCATGCAATACGTTCCATATCATACAATCCATAGCATACCAACCGATCTCGTATTCCATAAATATAGTCTCGCACATAAACGGTTTCCCGTGCTACAAACGGTTTCCCGTGCCATAAACATAATCCACCATTCATATGGGGAGCTCCGTCGGCGTTATGCCCCAACACATCCATATTGATGCACGACGCCCAACGGCTTAGTCATCTCATACTCGTATTCACGCGTCCCGTTCATAATGTTATTCGCATAGCCTACCTCCGTATTTACTTAGTCATTTCGTAGCTTAAGGGCACAAAGGCACGCTCAGCACCATAATCAATATTCTAACGCCTAGAGTTCAATATTCTCGGAGCCGTGCACATGATGCACATCTCATTATCATCTTTCAATGTTCTACCATCATTGCCCTACTGCGATGCACTCGATGCACGTCGCTTCAATTGTTTGATTGTTTAATGTTCTATCTTAGTGTTCAACACATACTTAGACCTTTCATCGCCGAGCCACGCTCGTTTACTCGATAACATCTTACGCAAACATGATACATTTATTAGACGTGAAGGAATAGGGAAAGAGAGTCAAGAACCCGCCCACCTTAAGCCGATATGCCTTGCCGTTTCGCTGAGTTGAAGCGTCTCGCTTCCATAACTCGGTCGCATAGCTAACTCCCGGACTTAGCCATTTCTTTGAGCTATTCGGTTGATTTGGCCTATCGCGCCCATGCCACAATCCGTTGCAAGGCCTCGATTTGGTTTTGCGGACACTTCATTGCATAAGGCAAAATGCCGACCTCTTATCATCCAGCGTAAAAGCATAACCTGCACACCAGATCAACTAAAATCAGCATTTGCTCGACGGGACTTATCCTTTGTATCGATTCGATTCATAAATTCCAACCAACTCAAAGCTTACCCTTGGCCAACGCAATACTTGCATCGATTCGCATCGATACCTCATCGGGTCAACGCAACTCTTCGAGTCAACGACTCATCGTAATACACCGATGCGGAGTGGGGCATTACATGTCGGACCCTCTATACCTCCTGTGATGATTTATATCGACGAATCTAAATTGTTTATCGATTCTCCAACCGATATTTGGTGTCATATCGAACCATTCAAATTTGAACATCATAATATGCATATAGTATGGGGCAGTATATTATAAATCTACAATATCCCGAAGCACTCCATAATAGTTAAAGTCTGGCTCGTCGTCATAAATCGTGCCTCTTATACAAACACCAGAATCCTTGGTACTGAAGTCGTCATTGAGAAATTCGACATTTATAGAATTTTGAGTTGCCTTAAACTTGAAGCCATTAATGACATAGCCTGGCCAAGTCTTTGCATGCTTCTTCGGTCCCAATGCCAAATAACGAATGCTCTCATTTGTGAGTATTTTTTTAGGCCATAAAACCTGTAAACAAATATTGATAATTTAAATGTTTTAGCTGTATATATTTAATGGTAGCTGCATAACGTATTATCTCAGTTACTTACGTATTTGCGAAACCAGGACGGAAAGGTACAATCAACCTCTCTTTGAAGTCCCTCATCGGTATTATCGGGTGTCCTCATTTTGACTTCATCTCTAAATACACTGTTAAAGTGAATAATAATAAGTGTAGTCACTTACTTCACCAAATTAGAGATTATAATGAGGGTAAGTGTAGTCACTTACTTCTCCAAATCTCTTACTTCTTGTATGTCACAATTTAACAAGACATATCGGTTAGCGGCATCATACTCATCGTCAGTCAACCACCGTTTCTTACTAGCCCTAATAGGCTTGTCCCTTACATTGAATATACCTCCATCCTCGTCTATTTCGATTTGCCTAGACATGAGTATCGAAATAAATGGAGCAGAAGTTTGATACCTCCACGATAAGATATGATTCGCATATCGAAGCCTCTATAAGAGCCTTATTGCCAACTTTTTTCTTTTGATGGTGTAGGTACCTAGAGAGACAAATTATCTTGAGAATTAACAATGAATTGTAAAATCTACTTAAATTATATCAATTTTGTTTACCTTTCAAATGGGTACATCCATCGATAATGAACAGATGCACCAACACGGGCTTCGTATGCTAGATGAATTGGTAGATGCTCCATGCTGTCGAAGAAGCCCGGTGGAAATATTTTCTCTAACTTATAAATTGTGAAGACAATCTTCTCCTCAAATTCAAGCATATGTTTCACCGTCAACTTAGTTGAAAAAATATCCCTGAAGAATGTAGATAGCTCGGCTAACGGAACCCATACAACAGAAGGCAACAACTCTCTCAAAGCAATGGGAAGTAATCTTTCCATAAACACATGGCAGTCGTGACTCTTCATTCTTGCGTTCATTGAGATCAATACATCTAGACAAATTTGATACATAGCCGTCGGAAAATCTTAAAGTAGATATCCACTTGCAGATTATTAATCTATCTTCCTTGCTCAATTTGTATTGCGCTATCGGCTTAGTTAATTGTCCACCAGCTCTCCTTTGTATCAAGTTTAGATAAGGACGCTTGCAAATCTCGGCTATGTCTTGTCTTGCTTTTGGATTGTCCTTCGTCTTTCCTTTAATATCTATGACGGTATTGAAGACATTGTCTAACACATTTTTTAGATATACATGACATCAAGATTATGCCTTATTAGATTATCTTTCCAATAAGGCAAGTCCCAGAAGATACTCCGTTTGGTCCAGTTATGGCTTTGTCTGAACCCCTCGACACGATTGTTCGATGGATCTTCCATTACGGTGGACAAATCTTTTACATCTTTCCAAATATCGTATCCTGACAATCTGACAGGCGGATGAGAAAATTTTTGTTTTTCAGCCTCCTATTCCGCATCATATGATATCCACCTCAATCAAAGCGTAGAGAAGTGTAAAAATATTAATATTAACCAAGGTTCACAGTATCGGTTTCGAAATCGGTATCACTGTGAATCTCATGGCTTCCTCTACCAGAGCATAATATACAAACGTGAAGCAGAGCTTCACATCCAAAATATTAGAAGAAAAAAGTTTTGATTGCCTATCACAAATCGAAAACTATTTACTTCTAATATTTTGAATATCAAGCTCTGCTTCACGTTTGTATATTATGCACTGGTAGAAGATGCCATGAGATTCATGGTGATACCAATTTCGATACCGATACTGTGAACCTTGCTTAATATTAATATTTTCACACTTGTGTACGCTTTGGTTGAGGCAGATATCTTATATGATGCGGAATAGGAGGCCTCATGACCCGAATGAGAAGAAGGGGAGTAGGGAGGCTCACTCTATACACTTTAGGTACTACGATATACTCTCTATACACTCTTACTTATGCAAGCCTTTTGAGGCAATCATCGTTATACTAGATTTTCGAAAAAATTTATAACTCTGATAGGCCCAAAAGACTTGGCATAAGTAAATTTAATTTTCAACACTTACCTAGCTACTACTAAGATATCTTATATATATATATATATATCCTTCTAGGATGCTCACTCTATACCAAGGTTCGCAGTATCAACAAGGTTATAAATGGCGGTAGGCGGGTGCATGGCGGAGAGAGTCCGCCTACCGCCTAGACGTCGCCTAGGTGATCAATATCGATACTTATTGAAATAGTCTGATACTGATACCTATACCAATTCTTAAACTCATATGATAAATAGTCCGATACTGATATCGATTCTAGGGATTTAGGGTTAGGGTTAGGGTTTAGATACCGATACTCTTAGAAATAGTCTAATACCGATACTCATATAAATAGTCCGATATGGATCCGATACCGATATACTCATAGAAATAGTTCGATACCGATATTGATACCGTGAACTAGTTCGATACTGATACCGATTCCGATACTTAACAAAATAGTCCGATACCGATACCAAAGTAAACACATCAAGTTAATTGATCGACAACAAATAACAACAAGTATATCTTAGTAGTAAACACATCAAGTAGTAAACACAAAAATATATCTTAGTAGTAAACACATCAAGTAAACCCAAGACAAGTAAAAACATTAAGTAGTACTAAACGACCCAACCCCCACCCCTCCCCCCACCCACCGGGCCCCCCATACTCCTGCCTCCCGACCACCAAGCCCCCCGCCCCCCCAACGCTCGCCTACCCCCTCCCCGCGACCTCCCTACCCGCCGACCCCCAACCAAACCCCCCCCCCCCCGACTGGGCCCCTACCCCCCCTCTTCTCCCCCCGAAAGCCAAGACTCCCCGGCCCCGCGACCTCCCCACATGCCGCCCTACCCTAACCCCCCTCCTTCCCCCCGACCACCAACACCCCCCGGCCCCCCTCTACCCGCCCCCCTCCCTCCGCACCTCTACCCGACCCCCCCCTCCGCGGCCACGATTCCCCCTGCGGGGTGCACCTCCCCTCCCGACCACCAAGAGAGAGAGAGAAAGGGAGGGAGAGAGACATACCTGAGTGAGAGAGAGAGAGAGAGAGAGCGCGAAAGAGAGAGAGGTGAGAGAAATTTTTAGGGGGAATGAAAGATCCCCCCTCCATCGGTTTGTTTTATGTTAGGGCACAGTAATTAGTGATGAATTAGCGACGGATATATCCGTCGCCAGGCCATCGTTATACCCCCGCTATACTACTAAAATATGCTATATTAGCGACGTCGTTTAGCGACGGAACAAAATACCGTCGCTAAATATGTAATATAGCGACTCCCTTCTATTGACATCGCAAATCGTCGCTGAATAGAGACGTTTAGCGACAGTAGATATATTACGTCAAGGAATAGCGACGTTCAGCGACATATTATTAAAATATGTCGCCATATATTAAAAGGTTGCGACGTTTAGCGACGTCAACTGTTGACGTCGCTAATTATTTTACTTAGGGCACAGTTCTGTTTCCTTTTTCCCCCTCACTCGAAAATTTTGTATTTTTTATTTTCCCTCGAGCTCTCGACGACTCCCTCCCCCCTCCGGCGATTCCATCTCCCCCCGGCGACTCCCTCCTCCCCCGACGACCCCAACCCCCCCCCCCCCCCCCCCCCCCCCGTCGTGCTCTTCCTCCTCCCCCAATCCGAGCTGCTCCTCCTTCTCTCTGGTAAACCCTAACACTCCTCCTCCTTCTCCTTCTCTCCCACACACACACACATACACACATACACACACACACACATAGAGACACACACACACACGGACACACGGACACACACACACACGGACACACAGACACACACACACACACACAGACACACACGGACACATACACACAGCTATTGTGTGTGTTTTGAATCCATAGGTTCGATTTTGAGGCTCTTTTGAGTCCTCATTAGGAAGTTAGGATGGGTTTGATACCACCCATGGAGAAATTCCGAGAGTGGCTAGGATGGGTTTATGTCCAATAGGCTATTTTGTCTTCTAATTTCAGATTTGTATACGTTAGAGAATAGATTAGCCATGGTTAGGATGTCCCAAATGGTTTTCATTTGAATACATGTGTTAGTATCTATGTATTTTTGGCCTACAAGTCACTTTTGTAGGTGTATACATGAATTTTGGTATATATTATATATGTGGACTAGTTTGGGGGTTATTGTGTGTATATATATATATATATATATATATATATATATATATATATATATATATATATATATATATATAAAATATATATATATATATTGGTGTGTGTGTTGGTAGTGCCTTGAGGTGGTAGTGCACTTGTGAGTGTGCTTGAGAGTGGTGTTAGTTTGTATGTGTGTTTTGTTAGTGAGAAGTGAGAGAGTTAAGTGTGTTATGTGTTGTAGAGAGGTGTATGTGTATTTGAGTGCTTGTGAGTGTATGTGATGTAGGGGAAATTTAGATATAGGATGTGAGAGTGTTAGTATGTGTGATAGAAGGGAGGATCATAGCATAATGGCTGCAGGATGGAGTAGCAGCAGCTACAAGTAGCTGCAGTGGCAGCTGCAGTACATTGCAGCAGGGTAGCAGCATGCAGGGTGCACCTGCGTCAGCGACTAGGCAGCAATTGCAGCAGTAGCAGCTGCAATAGGCAGCGGCAGCGGCTAGTTCCTATATATATGTGTTAGAGATAGATGTTAGGATATCTAGGATACATAAGATGTTAGAGGATACGTTTAGTATCCTAAGTTAGCCAGTTAATATGTTAGAGTTAAGATAGTATCCTAGGATTCTAAGTAGTATCTTAGGATATTGGTTGATATTATATTCAAGTCTTGTCAATAATGTCTTTGACTTTGTCATGGGGTCTTAGATATCGGTTGTAGGTGACATTATATATATATGGTCTGGCGATATCGAAACGAATCTAGTGTGTCTGAATGAGATATCGGTTGTAGGTGACATTATATTCATGGGGTCTACTTGACTTTGTCATGGGGTCTTAGATATCGGTTGTAGGTGACATTATATTCAAGTCTTGAAAATTGATGTTAATTAAGACAATTTTCAACTTAACCCTGGCGATATCGAAACGAATCTAGTGTGTCTGAATGAGATTGGCATCAGTAAGAATCGATAGCGTATGTGTACACGTTGGATGCACAAGAACTTATGTGCGATATAGCATGGTTATTAGTAACTGTTCTCTACTATTGTGTGTCCCATAATAAGACATAATATACAAATTTTTGCCTATTGGATAATGTGTGTCCATCTTTGCAGAATTATTTCCAAATGGATATGAAGTACTACTTACGGAATCGTTCATGGATGTACAATCATCGTCCTGATGATATGTGTGGTGTGCGGGATGAATACATAGCGGGAGTAGAGCAGTTCCTGCAGTTTGCTAAGGCGTTCCTTTAGTACATGGACGATACCAAAATTAAGTGTCCGTATGTGAAATGTTATAACGTGAAATATTATCCAGAAGTGGAAGTGACATATCATTTGTACTCGAGGGGTTTCACGCCTAATTACTATCAATGGACCGCACACAGAGAACTTGTGTCTTTAGCATCAGAGCCGGAGCCTTATGTTGAGCCGTATATGCATGCGGGACCTAATTTTGTTTCAGATAATCATGCATACGACGACGGGTGCGTGAACATAGTTTTCGATGCTGCAGGGCCTAGTTTCGTTCATGATGCAGCTGAGGAGGCACCGAATGTCGATGCTGCAAAGTTCATGGAGTTGTTAGAGAATGCAAGAACTCCATTGTATCCTGGTTGTGAGGATCATTCACCGTTGGAGGTGGTTACAAGACTGTTGAGCATTAAGTCAGATTTTAACATGTCATAAGAATGCTACAACCGAGTGTTGGAGTTGATTATAAAGATCTTGCCGGCGGGTGCTAAGTTACCTAAAGACTTCTATCGGTCTAAGAGGATGGTGAGATCGCTCTGGATGGGATACGAGAAAATTGATTCTTGTCACAATAGGTGCTTGCTGTACTACAAAGACGACAAGGACGCAGATGTGTACAGATTTTGTGGTGCAGATCGCTATAAGACCATTAGTACAGAAAGGTCTACCGGTACAAGAAGATCGACCGATTCAATGTACTACTTGCCTTTAACGCCACGGTTGTAAAGATTATTTATGGTGAAAGAGACGGCCGAAAATATGAGTTGGCACATGCGAGAACAGATTGAAGGAGTGTTATCATCCATCCGATGGAGAAGCGTGGAAGCACTTTGATCGAGTGTATCCTGATTTTGCTTCAGATCCGCGTAATATCAGGTTGGGGCTATCTTCTGAAGGTTTTACTCCTTTTGGTCTTTCGGGATCCCAGTATTCATGCTGGCCTGTGATTGTCACTCCGTATAACCTACCGCCTTGGATGTGCATGAAGACTCAGTACATGTTTCTAATCGTTATAATTCCTGGTCCGAACAATCCCAAGAGGAACATTGATGTGTACTTACAGCCTTTGATAGATGAGTTGAATCAGTTATGGGAAGTAGGCACTAACACGTATGATGTTTCCAGGAAGCAGAATTTTAGATGAAGGCAACCCTTATGTGGACCATCAACGACTTTTCGGCCTATGGAATGTTATCTGGATGGAGCACTCATGGCCGTCTCTTATGTCCGTATTGCATGGATCGTACTAAGGCTTTCCGCTTGAAATACGGAGGAAAACTGTGCTTCTTTGATTGTCATCGGCAATTTCTGCCAAAAGATCATCCGTTCAGAAGAAACAGGAATGCATTCCGTACCGGCGTTGTAGAGAAGGGTGATCCACCGCCAAGGTGGTACGGAGCCACGATATGGAAGAAGGTTAGAGATTTTTCAAGTGCTATCGAAGATCCTACAACTGGGTACAAGTACGATGGATTTGGTAGAGATCATAACTGGACAAAGAGGAGCATATTCTGGGATCTGCCATATTGGAGTACCAATCTGATCAGACATAATCTTGATGTCATGCATATTGAGCAGAATGTGTTTGATAACATAATTAATACTGTGATGGATGTAAAGAAAAAAAACGTAAGACAATCCCAAGACCAGGTTGGACTTAGAAGAAATATTCAAACGCCCTGCGTTCCATTTGATAGAGGAAAATGGAAAACAGTTCCTGCCGAAGTCAATTTTTCACTGGACAAGGAGGATAAAGTGAGACTTTGTCGGTGGATCCAGGGCCTAAAATTTTCAGACAAATATGTGTCAAATCTGAGAAGATGTGTCGATCCGAAGGAAAACAAATTGACGGATATGAAGAGCCACGATTGTCACGTATTCGTGGAGAGGTTAATTCCAATTGTATTTCGGGAATTCTTACCGCAGGCAGTTTGGGATCCATTGACGGAGCTTAGCATATTCTTCAGGGATCTTTGTTCTAAGAAATTGCTCGTTGATCGTCTAGAAAAGCAAGAGAAGGACATTACGGTAACACTGTGCAAGCTAGAGAGGGTGTTTCCTCCTGGATTCTTCGACTCTCTGGAGCATTTGACGATTCATCTATCCTATGAGGCACATGTTGGTGGACCCGTCGAATATCGATGGATGTACCCGTTCGAGTTACATTTGAATCACCTAAAAATAAAGGTAAAAAATAAGGCACGGGTCGAGGGTTCTATTTGTGAAGCCTATGTTCTCGAGGAGATAACAAACTTTTGTTCGATGTATTTCAAGCCTTATGTTGCAACTAATAGAACGAGAGCTTCCAGAAATGACGACGGAGATTATGAATGTAATGATACAATACTGAAGGTATTCAATCCCCCAGGAAAGCCATCGGGTAAAATAAAGAAGAAATATCTGAACGATGATGAGCTAAGGGCTGCTCAGGTGTATGTATTACTCAACTGCGACGATGATGAAGTAGAGAAGCTGGAGGGGTAAGTAATTAATACATCTACATTATTTTAATAGTGTTGATTATTATACTATTAAATTAATTGAACGATGTTGTTTTCAGCATATTTAATGATGATGTGAGGTCAGGTAGGCCACACATGACAGAAGAAGAACTAGAGCAAGAAATGAGGCGTTATTTTCCATCATGGTTGAGTGCATATGTAAGACTTGAGAACTCTGTAATTACCTTTCTGTATATGCACTTGAGAATAGCTTAATTTATTTTTTCGTGGTATTTAGGTCGATCGTCCATACGCAAGACTTGAGAATGAGTCTATTAGAATGCTAGCCAAGGGACCAATTTATGCTGCAAAAATATGGCCAAGCTACTGTGTTAATAGGTTTAGGTTCAAGTCAACAACTTGTCCGATCAGAGACAACTTTGTGGATCTCGATTCCACCAAAAACAGTTATTTGTGTATCAGATCTTCGAACTACAAAGATGTTGATGCGGGCAACAATTTCTATGGCATCCTACGAGAGATTGTGGAGCTGACATATAGTTATGGAATAGAGCCTGCTAAGATTGTGTTATTCAGGTGTGATTGGTTCGATCCGATTGAAGGTCAAGGGTGGAAAGTAGACAAGCACGGTCTTGTGGATATAAACTATCGGCGTCGATATCAAGCCTATGAACCATTTGTCCTTTCAAGTCAGGCTCAGCTCGTGTACTTCACAAGTTATCCTAAACGGGGAACAACAAGGTCAGACTGGTGGGCAGTATGAAAGACCAAAGCTAGAAATACCTTTGAGGTTGACGATATAGCTTATCAGGAGGATGAACTACCTCTTGTAACAAATATTATCGAAGTGGACACGACGAAAGTTCCTCATTACACATCTAATTGTGTAGAAGAAGTAGATTTATCTGAAGAGGAAGATGCAGATGAAAGTGAAGATATAGAAGAAGAAGAAGAAGAAGAAGAAGAAGAATAAGAAGAATAAGAAGATGAAGAAGAAGAAGATGAGCTAAACGAACTAGATGAATTTTTAGAAGAGGATTAAATATGTACGTTTGTTTTATCATCATATTTGACACTTTAGTGACACTTTTATCATATAAATCTGTGACACTTTAGTGGCACTTTTATCTGTGACTATGAGATTTTTGAAAAATCTGTGATGTCTATCATATAAATATGTATATTTGTTTTATTGTCATATGTTATTATCAGGTATGACTAGACCGGGACGACGCGGAGGATATTATGTTAGGCAGTCCCGTCTGCCTCGGGCTGGGGATGCAGATTCTGTACCCTCATCTTCATCTCCGAGTACCCCAGTGCACCATTCTGTTCCCGGTCCATTACCGGGACAGGGCAGTTCCAGCAGGTTGGCGACTCCTTCCTCGTCGTCCAGCAATCCTGATCCCGCGTCCAGCATTCCTCTCGCGTCCAGCATTCCTCCTGCCGACGGCTCCATGGGGAGAGCCGACGGCGAGCATATGGAGGACGGCGATCAGACTGATCCTGCCCAGCCAGGAGGTGAGAGCAACCCTCCATGTGCTCCCCCGGACGAGACGCGTATGAAGATTTGGACGGACGGGCCTACGAAGTAAGTTAATTAGTTAATATATATTTCTCAAATGATTATATGTATATATATATTCATGAAATTTATTATTGTATAGATTTTGGCCTCATGCAGTACAGAGACAGCTGGGGTTATTTCTGCGGCAGAACTATGGTGGGCCTTGGATTAACTACTCAGATGCTCCCGCAGATAGGAAGGCCTTTTGGTTGGCCTACTTCAAGGTAAAAAATTTGTTTATTTTTAAATTTTAATAATCATTTGTGTATATTATATAACTTTTTTTATTTTACTTCTTGTAGAGGACCTATTTCTATCCACCACACTGGACGGCAAAGATCGAGGCCCAATTTTCTGCCGTCGCAGGCAAGCTCATCCGTGATGCGATCCACGACCAGAAGTCTCGTGATCGCTCCGGAAAGCCGATTCATGGTTGGATCACGCCAGAGCAGTGGACCGCGATGAAGGCTAGATTCACCGAGACCAGGAACCAGGAGCGGTCTAACAAGGCCAAGGTGGCGCGGTCGAGCGCCAGTAAGTGGTGTGGTGGCTCTATTCCGATGACGGAGCATTTTCGTCATCTGGTACATTTCCTATGACGGACATCATTTATATATAGTTGGATAGAATGTTTAATACTAATAATGGATAATATATTTTAACAGGTAAAAAAGGGTGAGGACCCGAACATGGTGACCGTCTTCCTGGTCACCCATCGGAGGGCTGGGGAGTTCGTTGATGAGAGGACGATGCAGGCATATGTACGTTCTATTCTTTATATTAATTTACTATAATTTAGAAAATAGGAAAATAGATATCAATATAGACTTTAGCAAACACTTACACGTTAGCAAACATTGTTCTAGGCCGAGTTTGTTCGGCTACAAGAGGAGGCGGCTGCTGCTGCTAGTGCGCCAGCAGAGAGAGGCGCTGGTACTTCCTTCCAGCCGCCTACAGCTCCATCGCCGGACGACCTCTGGATGACCGCCGTTGGCGGTCTTCAGAAGGGTACGTACTACGGTACGGGATCCTACGGTGCGTATTTGGCTTCGGAGTCATCCCGGGCCCCTTCTGTCAGTGCGCAGTCTCCGGCTTCGCAGGCGTCGTCACGAGCTCAGGATATTCGTCGTCAGATCGACGAGCTGCGTCGTGAGTTACAGCAGCAGATTTCTGATCACCTTACCGCTGAGCGACGATCCGACCCTCCGATGATCACCGGACGATTTAATGCGGTCGAGCGCAGTATATAGGAGCTGATGAGTCTGCAGCAGGCTACAGCTGCCAGCTTGCACACGCTCACCGAATCTATGCAGCGCACAGAGCGTAGATAGATCGAGCTAGAGGGATCGCAGAGGACCATGTCTGCCTCACTCACTAAGGTATCGGCTTCGATTGAGGAGAGTACTCAGAGGATGGTGAGTACCCTTGCTGCGCATGGTGAGCGACTGCGAGAGCTGGAGCAGATACGTCCTCCCGGTCCATCGACGGCGCCGACTCCAGACATTGCACTGCCTCCTACGGCCCCTACGGTATAGCTCACACAGGAGCAGTATGAGTACATGCTATCCTAGATGTGCGGCAGGGGTCCTCAGTGATCCAGTAGATTTTTTTTATCATCTTTGTATTTATTGGCCCTATGGGCCCATTGACCGTTCTGTACACTGATTTTCATTATTATTTGACTCTGTTGGACATGTATGTTTGTTGGACATGTATGTTTGTGATATTTAATTTGTTGGTATTTTCATTGTGTACATGTATGATATTTAGTTGTAGACTGTTATGATGGTCATCTATTAGTTGTAGACTGTTATGATGGGAGACTGTTAATTATGATGATATCTGCGACGGGGATGACAAATATACCTACGCTGGGTTATAAGCGATGATCTGATATACAAAGGAGGTGCTGCCCGAATTTTAAAAAATATAATGTGTATTTTGTAATAATGTGTGTTTGTGTTTACAGTGTATGTGAAATGCAGTATTCTGAACCAACGATAGTTTTGATTACTGTTGTTTGTTTTATCTTGGACAAAAGAGCAACTGTTCAGGGTGTACTTCTGAGAGCTTTATTTTCACATCCTTCACTCTCTCGGGACGTCGTACAGGATCCCGAGAAGGTGAAGGCGTGAAGAGGAAGCTCTGAGAAGTGCACCCTGAATAGTTGCTCTTTCTATCCAAGATAAAATAAGAACAGTAAGCGAAACTGTCGATGGTTCGAATACTGTACTTCACACACACTGTAAACACAAACACACAGCATAACAAAAATATACATTATATTTTTTAATTTTTTTCAGTATTCTGCGACGGATAGCGACGGAACCAGGACGTCACTATACGTCGCTAATTAGCGGCCGTTACGTTGCTGTACGTCGCCACCTTGCTGACGTGGCAAGCATGCCACGTCATCACGTAAATAGAACTAAATGTCGCTAAGTAGTCGCACTACGTCGCTAATTTTGCGACATAAAGTTTTCGTCGCTCTCGTCGCTAACTTTGCGACGACCCCAGCGACAACGGCGGTGGCGTCGCAAACAGCGAGTGGGCGACGAATGTGCTATCTGCGACTAGCTTAAAAGCGACCTTCATTTTTCGTCG